>CAUOFW020001591.1:207005-328661 GCA_963454935.2 Ilex paraguariensis
GTTTTTCTATAAAGTCTACCTCATTTTCATCATCATTGATCCTGTTTTCTGCTCATCCTGCAGAGGGGATTTGATCAACAATGGCTCTCCATAACATTCTCCAAGGCAATATTTATTGGCAATGGTCTGGTCGCTATAGTGTCTGGATTGTTTGGAAATCTGCTAGTTGATACCTTGAGTCTTGGCCCCGTGTCACCCTTTGATGCTGCCTCATGCTTTCTTGCTATTGGAATGGCCGTTATACTATCATCATGGAGTGAGAACTATGGAGACCCTTCAGAGAGCAAGGACTTGCTTACCCAGTTCAAGGGTGCTGCTGTGGCCATTGCTTCTGGTATAGTCAGTCATATATGAGATCTTGAATAATTCGTTAGCCTATGAATGTTCATGGACTAGACTTGTGGACTGCATACAGGATTCAATGAATCTGCCTGTTGATTGTCTACAATGTTGAGTTAAATTGGAATAAAAGAAAATAAAGAACAAGCTACCTGTATCTTAAACCACCCTGTGTTTGCAATGTTTTCATGAGTTCTTGCTGGTAGCCTTTTCGAAATGGTGGGCCAAGCTTAGTTTGATGTGTCTAATTGGTTTTTGGTCATTGTTGCCACGGTTTATCCAAATATTTCGGAGTCTCTATTTCGAAGTCTCCTTTTCTATTTTTGTTCATGTTTATATTCGCTGGCAGACCCTTATTTTTATGGTTTATGTGGGTCAGATGAGAAGATTGCATTGCTGGGTGCGATACAGTCCCTGTTTGAAGGGTCAATGTACACCTTTGTGTTCCTCTGGACACCTGCGTTGAGTCCAAATGAGGAAGACATTCCCCACGGTTTTATTTTTGCAACTTTTATGTTGGCTTCAATGTTGGGAAGCTCTGTTGCATCTCGGCTGATGGCCCGCACATCACCTAGAGTTGAAAGCTACATGCAGATTGTTTTTGTGGTTTCTGCTGCCACTCTCCTGCTTCCTATTGTGACGAGTGTATGTTCTGGATTTTATGTTTCCATTTTTGCTTACTTTTACATACTATGGTTAAGGCCATCTCTAATTTGGTTATTTGGAACAGTTTTTGGTAGCTCCTTCTAAGGTGAAAGGTGGAAGCATCTCATTTGCAGGTTGTATCCAGCTTATGGGCTTCTGTACCTTTGAGGCTTGTGTGGGTATATTCTGGCCTTCCATTATGAAGATGAGGTCACAATACATTCCCGAGGAGGCTAGGAGCACCATCATGAACTTTTTCCGCATTCCTCTCAACATCTTTGTGTGCGTCGTGCTATACAATGTATGCTATTGGACTTTCTTTGTTTTGTTGCTCCACTTAAAACTGCACTCTATGGCTCATATAAATAGTTGCAGAAACCCAACTTCTTTGTTGTCGTCGTCGACTTTTTTTTGTTGGGGTTATGTGTGTGTGTGTGGTGTTTCATTATGTTTTGCTTTCTTTGCCTAGAACGTATTGTTACTCATGCACAAATTTTTGGCCTATAGGCAACAGTGATCTTTCTCTTCGTCTAACTGTCCTTTTAACCTCCTCCCCACCCCCCAACCCACCCCAGTGAGACAAACAAAAAATTGAAAAAAGAGCAAAACACGATACTTTTTTAATCTTTCTTTTTATCATGCATCATCAAGTGTTCATTTGCTGTTACTAATTTTCATCTGTATATGAAGGTCAAAGCGTTCCCTATAACTGTAATGTTTGGCATGTGCTCGATTTTCCTCCTCGTGGCATCTATCTTGCAGAGGCGACTCTTGGTGATTGCTGATAAGTCAAGTAAGTAGTTTTGTGATAGAACTATAGGAGTTTTGAAATCATGATGCATTGGTGTACTCTTTGGTTCTGGCTTATGTAATACATAGTATTGGTAGCATAACGAAAATGACTTGCAACTATCGACTATTTAGGACATAAATGAATATTCTCTTGGTGCTTACTGTTGCTACGTCTGTGCTAATTGCAGAGACAGAAGATTGGACAGCATCGAAGGAAAAGGACCCTGAGGCTGAGCCACTGAACAATGATTGATTATAAAAACTACAGTGGGCAAAAAACTTGGGTGGTTGAAATTCACCACCTAATTCATTCCACAAACTGTTGCAGGTTCTGGTTGTTACTGGTGCTGCTGCAGCACTCGTGCCCGTGCCCAAAGCAAATACAGGCATTGGGGTCAGTTCATCTCTGCAGCACTTATTATTGGGATATTCAATTTTTCTTGTGTAATTTTACTGTTCTCTTTCTACTATAGGTCTCAGGTTTAAGCATATGTATTAAGACCTATTTTTGCTCATTACAGTATTTCTTCTTTTGATCCTTCCTTAAGTGCAACTGTGAAAAGGCCCTAATGATTCTTTTAAGCACCATTTTGTTCCTTAATTACCCCGAGTTGAGTTCCAAATAACTGGAAGCTTAGATGTACCTCCTACGATTATAAGGTAGGAGAGGGTTTGAAATCCGTCTATAAGATTAAGAAAGGGGAACGTGGAACTTTGTAAATAACACTTACAACTCTTCCAAAACTGACCAGCCATTCGCTGTTAATATTTTTTCTGAAACTAATGTAGTANAGTTAAATTGGAATAAAAGAAAATAAAGAACAAGCTACCTGTATCTTAAACCACCCCGTGTTTGCAATGTTTTCATGCGTTCTTGCTGGTAGCCTTTTCGAAATGGTGGGCCAAGCTTAGTTTGATGTGTCTAATTGGTTTTTGGTCATTGTTGCCATGGTTTATCCAAATATTTCGGAGTCTCTATTTCGAAGTCTCCTTTTCTATTTTTGTTCATGTTTATATTCGCTGGCCGNTAAGTAAATAGTGAAATGTTTTTTTGAAAGAATTATATTTAAGCCGAATGAAGTTTTCTCATTTAATCACTTAACCTCTGATATTTGAAATATTATATATAAATTTCCTGAGATTTGTACGTACGTAATTCTTAGACTCTTGTCGTTAATGTTTGTTAGAAAAATTATATTCAAACTCCCTTGAAATTTATAGGCATGTAATATTTAAATCCATCAAGTTTAAAATTTAATACTTAGACAAAAAATAATTCAATTAAAGATAAAAAAAATTAAATATTTTAAATTTGATAATCAAAATTTATGTTTTNTAAGTAAATAGTGAAATGTTTTTTTGAAAGAATTATATTTAAGCCGAATGAAGTTTGTCATTTAATCACTTAACCTCTGACATTTGAAATATTATATATAAATTTCCTGAGATTTGTACGTACGTAATTCTTAGACTTTTGTCATTAATGTTTGTTAGAAAAATTATATTCAAACTCCCTTGAAATTTATAGGCATGTAATATTTAGATCCAAGTTTAAAATTTAATACTTAGACAAAAAATAATTCAATTAAAGATAAAAAAAATTAAATATTTTAAATTTTATAATCAAAATTTATGTTGTNAAGTTTAAAATTTAATACTTAGACAAAAAATAATTCAATTAAAGATAAAAAAAATTAAATATTTTAAATTTGATAATCAAAATTTATGTTTTATTATGTTATGTATTCAAATAAAATCAAAAATAAATATTCAATTTTTTCTTTAAAAAATCATAATTATTATACAAGTATACTATCTATTAAATGATCAAAATATCTCAATTAAAGATAGAAGATATTGTGTCTATTATAATTTGATCCATTGTTTATTTTTTTAATTTTATTTCAATAGATAATGTAATTGTACACTAATTACAATTTTAAAAAAAAAATTAAAATTTTATATTAATAAATAATATAATAGAACATAAATTTTTGTTTTAAAATTTAAAATATTTAATATTTTATCTTTGATTATAATATTTTTTATTCAAGTATAACATTTTAAATTTAAAAAGTTGAAATATTACACGCATACAAACTTCTGAATGNTTTATTTTTTTAATTTTATTTCAATAGATAATGTAATTGTACACTAATTACAATTTAAAATATTTAATATTTTATCTTTGATTATAATATTTTTTATTTAAGTATAACATTTTAAATTTAAAAGGTTGAAATATTACACGCATACAAATTTTTGAAAGTAATTTACTAATAGATATTCTAACGGACATTAACAGTAATGGTCTAAATGTTGTGTGCGTACAAATTTCAAGGGGTTAACGGGTATAATATTTCAAATGTCAGAGGATCTAAGTGACAAACTTCAAAAGGTTTGAGAGTAATTCTTCCCTTTTTTTTTTTTTTGGATCCAGAATAAATGGTGATACTGAAAAAGAGAAACAATTGAGTTTGATGGACACAGTAATAGTGACCAAGTGTCTTCATCAGCTGTACAAAACAACTTTTACATAGGAAATCTCTCCTAAGCTCCTGTTCAAGAATACTAGAAACAGGACCAAGGGGTAGGCAGGGTTATTGGGAGGAGAGTAGTAAATATACCAAGGATGGATAACTTGGTACGATCTAGATAAATGAACAAAATAGTAACATCAATAAATGGTGGGTCAAACTCATCAAGACACTTGGTATAAACCTAGCATAAAATGACAAATTGAATGACAAGACTCTCACCACCACGGAAATTATGAAGAAATAAATCTACACAACCTTACCCCAAACATCTCCAATCTCAAAATTAATTACCCAATCACATCAAAAAAAGAAAAGATGTAAACATATAAACTTAAAAATATTAAGGAAAACTCAATAGCACCAATTAGTTCATTCATATATATATCTCTAATGTACAACCAATAATTTTTCATAAATATTTGCTTTTTGGTAAAAATGTTGAATTTTAGTATACAAGCTTATGTTGCATATCTAGTGGGAACCACCCTCCCCGGGGCCCTCATCCAGAAAAACAGATGATCATTTGGCTGGTCTTCCTGATAAAATTTGTACAGAAGCATCCTAAGAAAAAATTGCATTGCCGGAAACATGAAGAAATGACTCTAAAAGCCTCATCATCTATCATTAGTTGAAAGTAAGGACAATACAGATGGGATCAGATTCACCAACCTTTCCCTCAAGCTGGAAACGGTATTTACCAAAGGTTCGCAAAAGTTCATGTCCTCACGACTGAACTCGTCACCTTGTAGCACTTTGAGCTGACTTTCTAAATACCTTCTGAGACTAGCCTCTGCAACATTAATTAAACTGAGAGAAGCATTTGTGTGCATGTATTTTGTAACTAGGAATCCTGCAAGAATCTGCTGGCCGGCCTTCACTAGCTCTGCTAAGAAACATGGGAATAGGACTCTTCGGAAAAGAAACAAGAAATTTTTCTTGCTTTCACGGTCACTTGTCCCTCTGTGCTTGAGGCTCAATAATTGGGCCTCCTGACCTAGTCGAGAAAAATTCCCGACCATATAGCAAAGATACGAAAAAGTAGTTCCATAAGAAGAATTGGTGATGATAGATGAGACGATACCTGAAGACAATACAAGAACCAATAACTCATGGTCCCTGCCAACTGTGTCTGATACGCCTCCTTGTTTCAGTTTGTTCTCAACTGAATCCAAGCACTGTAGTTGTATTGCTTCATAAGGCAGTACCAGTGCCATCTTAAGAGCAAAAAAGCAGTCCACATCAACTACTATTTGGCTCAAGCTATGAGCACCTTCTTCATCCAGCAATATTCCAGAGGTCTTTGCAATTGATTGATCAATCAGTTTTAACAAGTCTCTAAATCGAAATTGCATTACAAGTTTTTTAAAGATCTCCATCCAGCAAGCATGCAGAGGATGAACTGAAAGGGTGTTCTCTCTAACTACTTCTTTCTCGACAGATTCTTCCTGAAAGCTTTCCCATCCCTCATCCCAATCATCGTTGCTCCAACTGTTTCCAGTATCAGATGCTTCTGCCAAATCTGTCTCTTCTTTCCTAGTGGTAAAGAGCCCTTCCCACTCACCCAAAATGGCTAGCAATGCATCAATATGGGATTCAGAAATGGCAGCTTCAGATACCTTTAGGAAGCAAGAAATAGCCGATCCCGCGGTTGAAAGAATATCTGAGGTAATTTCTGTGCTTGGTGAGATGGTAGACACCAGCTGTGAAGATTTAAGGGCAACCAAAGTATTTGTAAACTTGCTAGATGCATCTTTTACATTAGGCACGCCATGATTGTCGAAAGTTTCTGCACTTGCCGTTGTAATTTCCAAATTGTCCCACCCATCCCATGGTAGAACGTTGGCCTGTAGCTCGGCAGAAAACCCCTTCAAATATCTACCTGTAGCTGTGATAAACTGCATAAGCTCAAGAGCATAAACACGAAGATGGCACGGCAGCTGCATGTCATCAGAAAACATGGCAATTCTTGCCCAAACTGCATGCCTGACCCTCTTCAGTTGATCCAGATCACCCTCCAGTTTACTCAAAGAAGACAAGAAACGATGCAGATTCTGGTGCTCAAGGGATCCACTGGCCAAGTCCTGCAATATGGTCTCCAATATACTTAAATAAAGATTGGGAAGATCCAGGGCACTGTCGAGATATCTTTGAGTGTCTGTAATCAAAGTTGAGCCAGATGGGAACTGTGACAGCACTTCGGAAAATACACCCACTATGGCCTCAAACCCACAGCCAGAGAAAATCATTGCTCTGCAGAAATTTGAAATTTCAACAGCAACACCACCTAATAGGCCACACTTACCATAACTAACTACAGTGCCCCATCCCCGACTTGGTGAAATTTTCCCCTCCACAACCATGGCTACCAAGGCTTTAAGACACTCCATCAAACACTCAGGACGGATATTTTCTTTTAAACTGTCATGGGATGCAAATTCCTGCATGTCATCAGTGAGTCTGAGCCAGAAATTTAAAAGGAGAATGAGGCTGTCCTGCCATGCCAAGTCAAAAGATAGGCTCTCAGCAAAATTATTATGAGGTATGATTACTGAGAAGAATCGCTTCATTATGTCCATTACTCCTGGATATTCGAAGTCTCTTATATAAGATTTGCATGTATCATATGTCTGTTCAAGCTCATTTATTAAGCAATGAAAATCTTCAGGGCTTCGAAAATAGGTTTCTCTTGTAGCTTTAGTTTCCAAGGTAGTCAACAAATTCAGCACATGATGTCTGTAGACATACTGCCATGATATAAGACTCTCAGGGACTGGATCTCCGAGGAGGCCAACAAGGTTCTGGACCATTGTTGCCAATGCTTCCACACTGTGTTCATCAATGTGAGCACAGACTTCGCTATTGAAGCACTCCAAGTTTAGACCTCGTAATCCAGCAATATGTTTAAAGTTGAGGTTCTCAATAAAGGACACCCTCCTACATTCTTGCTCGATCATCTTGCAAAAACGAGCTAAGCCAAGAGTACTTGTATGCACGGGATCTGGATCAATTATGGGTAATGAATCTTTAGCTTCTTCTAGCTGCACGGAGCAATCAGATAGCAGGCCATATATGTAAGCAAGGCGCTGCTTGTCACGGCCATCAATTGCAGGGTAGACAGACAAGGAAATGGTTTTGATGACTTCCGCAGCAGAGGCCAAAATTTCTCTCTTGGATTCCGAAATTTCAGCAATGATATCCTCAGTTGTCCAAACCTCAGAAATAAGGACAGAACCAATGTACTGTAGTAGCACCTGAAAGAAGAAGAATTTGTAATGACGGTATCATTGAATAAATCAAATGGGGGAACATTCTACTATCTATCCTATGCCTTCTGAAGTCTGCATACCTTGGTGTGATCTAAGCCATAAGTGTAAGCTACTTTCAACACATCCTTCAAAATTTGCTTCTTCTCCAACTTTACTGATTCAACGAGGGAGAAAACAACACTCTCTATGTAAGCAATGTCCCCAGACAAAAAGCGTGCAGTTTCAACACCAGGAATTATTTGCTCTAACACCCTTGAATGATCTGCCACACGCTTTTGTTCTTCTAGTTTCAATTTCCAGTCTCTCCAAAACGAGGATTGTGCTTTGTCCATTCTGTCTCGTTCGTCTGGATTCAAAAGAAGAGAGGTGAGAAACAACATAGCAACAAAATACCAGGCATAGGGAGTTACAGCCAATTTTTTTGGAGCACCAACTATCACAAGAAGAGAAAAAAAGAATGGCATATAGATCTTATGGGCTTTCTAGAATCACCTGAAGTGAGAGATGTGTGTTTCTCTTGAAATTTCCTCAGCAGCAGTTCCCTCCTTTGAGCAGGACCCTCACAGCTGACTCCAGAGTTATGTAGTAAACCATACATCATCCCCACATTCATAATGCTACAGATTTCCTTGTACTCCTCCCTTGTTTTCGCCTGTTCTTCAATTATTTGTACCCCATGAAACTCATCTGTAAGATTCAACAGAAAGGAGCACCCTAAGATGTCTTCCTCTTCGGTAACAGGTGATTCCATAATTGATTTTGCTAGACAGGCGATCAAATCGTCTTTGGGAGCAAAACCATTCCTTCCTAACCAGGAAAGGATGGTTACTATTGCTTGTGTTCTTACATTCACATACTGCTTTCCAGGAATTGAGCCTGGAATGGTTTTCTTTTTGCTTTCTGCTTCCTGACTCAATTTAAGCAACCATGGAAGCCGCAAAGCAGCGAAGGACAAAACTTTCCCATTTTCTTTAAGGATAGAATCCCAATCGGAAAGGTTCTCCACAGACAGATATTTAGCGAAAACAGAGAGTATATTTCTTATGTTGTTGAAATGTACTTCTTGGTCATCATTGTTGATATCATTCACTGGTGTGGACAAATCTCTCAGGTCAACCATATCATGGGTACTATGGAGTGGATAGGAGATGATCGAGGAACCATGAACTGAGAATTTGGGAGGATCTGTCCCTGACAACATCATTAATGTTTCACATTGCCCTTGCATGTCTAGATCTTTCCATGCATGTAGCAGCTCACCAATTGATTCCTCGTCACAATGGCTCAAAGCAAAACCTAGAAGCTGCTTTCGAGAACTTATATCCATGTTTTCAAGGGCAGGACCTCTTGCCAGTGCAGCACATAAGTCCCAAACAGAACCATGTCCCTTTTTGGCCAAAACAAGACAGAGATCAAAAGCCAATTGCAGATCTCCAGCAACTGCTGCTTCTCTTGCAACAGCTTCTTGAACCAATGATATGTCATCCTGGGAGCTCAGTCCAAGAAGTTTGGCGATTTCAATAAGTTCATCAACATTTAGATAAGTCCCACCTTGACTTGTAATTGTCAGTTTAATGATTTCCATTGGATCTTTAATCTGCCTAAATTGTACCGGTAGAAGGTTCACTCCAAGGTTCGGAAGTCTAACAGTAAGAGCATCAATGATATCAGCCTCTGCACAGACATTTCTGCTGCTTGGAAAAATATTCAGGCACTCCTTAGCCTTCCAGATCTGATACAAGTTCCAGAAGTTTACTTGACAAATTTAAACAGAATTACTGTGACGCAACAGAAAACGTTTTATATAATGTTAAAACATAAAAAATATAAGCTCTCAAAAACTATTTTTGACATTAAATAAAATAGAGTGAAGAAGGATGTTTAGGGACAACCAACCAACAAAGAAAAATACTTGAAAACAAGTTGCGTATTACAAAAACAGTGAACAAGTGATACATCTACAAAAAAAACTTTAAAAAGTAACTACATCTACTGAATGGCAACAGAGCAAAATTAATGCTGAATAAAACGTATTTGGAGCAAAAATGCCAACTTCCTTTTTTATTTTTAACTTCGTGAATGATCCATTTATTCATATTTCAGTGCAAGGGAATGGGTGTGGGAAACAAGATTTGTTTTAACCACATATATATCTATGCATATACTGTCCCATTTTATGCAAGATAAGGTATCAGAATTTATTTTTTCTGCAATGTAACAGATGTTTGATACCTGATCTTTTCTCACTGGAGTTCACACAACAGTCCAATTAATATGTGAAGAAACTGTACATAAGCAAAAATATGTGCTATTCTAAGATGAAATGAGTCCATTTGTAGTATTATATCTAAGATTCTCAGCCATACTAAGGCGTCTGCACATCATGAATGAGGGTGTGCCTGATAGCATCCTGCTGTAAAGGGCAAGAGCATGCATGATATTACCATGAAATGCAACCATCATAATCAACCAACAAGATTGGACACACATAATAGCAGGAATATAGCACACCGTTACAAGATAATCAGATTGTTGTGATACAAGTAAGACTTGAATACTTACTTCTGAACAAGTAAGACTTGAAGCTGAGAAAAAATACTCTCTTGCAGCTTGAATGACAAGATTTTCCGCCTTATCTGTTGCCAAAGCACCTGAACCAGTACCTTTTAGATAGTTCCTTGCAAGTGAAAATTTCCCTGCTTTCAGCAGTCCCCTGCAAAACTCCATCAACATGTACTCTAAATCAAGAAAAGGAAATGCTTTTTCTTGCAAGGTGTGCAAATCATGCCACATGTTTGCCCAATCATTATCTGATCGGCCTGGCTGCCGACGAATAAATTTTGAGAGTATAAGACGAAGAATCTGTTTTACACTCTTTTCATCTGAATGCCTCTCCAGGAAAAAAGTAATTGGCTTTGGGACCTGCACGTAGAAATACCACAATCAATAAGATTCTACCTAGTGCCCTACACAAACAATTATCTCCATCGACATCAACTATCAAAAAGGTGACATGGCTAACCATGTGTTTCTAGCTACAATCATTTCCAATCAAACACCCTATTTCATCATTCTGATGGCCACATGACGGCTGCCTAACATAGGGGCTGCAGGTACAGTAAACTCAACCAAAATATGACAGCTGAAGGGCCCGGCATGCATAATCCTATCCAAGCCCAGGTTACCCCTTGCACTTTGGACAGCCGTCACTGGCATCATAAGGAGGACACCCCCCCCCCTTTTGGGGTGCAAAAAGTGTACAGTACATAGGAGGTTGGCCTTTCTCAACGTGGTACATAACACAAAAAACTGGTCACAATTTATTATAGTGACACATCTCAAACAAAAAGCAAACAGAGCAGAGGTCATTACATAAAAATAGTTCCATCGACAGTCTACCCTTGGTTTCACCAGGCCCTCACTTCTCCAAGAGGCAAATAGAGAAGTCTAATTAAGTCAAGAAAAAGTTGGATATTGCTACCTCACTGGTAAGAGATGCAGGGCTCTTAAAAGTATTTTCAAGACTTCCCACATGCAACCAGGAGATGAACTACATGAATGAAGCTAAACTAAAGAGACCAACTAACCTCATTATGGATGCAATTCATGAATACAAGCAAATTGAAAACACACGAGGCATTCTAAATTGCCACACAAAGGCATAAAATTTTTATGTCCAGTAATCTTGTAAAATCACACTTCTCACAAAAATGCTACAATACCAATGCAACATCTCCAAAATTTAACTATGAAATAAGTGCTCTGCTTCAAGTATCTCTGTTCATTGATTATTTTCTCTTTCTCTATTCCTATAGGAATATAGTCATAAATAGCAAAAAAAAAAAACTAAGAACGTTCCTAAAACATACTCGTTAAATACTTCCAGTAAAGAGTGATTCAAAAAAATAAATTAGCATAAAATCTACATGAATGAAAACAAGAACTGGTTACGTAACCATTACTGTGACATCAGGCTGCAAACTAACTGACAAAAACTAATAAAAAGTACATGCAATTATGAATTGGCAGATGTTGATGAAAAAGTATAGTTTCGAACAAGATCTCCAAGCAGGATTGTAGAGTTGTATAACTCAAAAGAGGCTAAAGCAATTACAACTTAAAAAGAATACCAAGGAGCATTGAAATGACTGAGTGCTGCTATTCAAGTCATCATATTATTAAGAAAGCAAACTCCAGTTAACAGATCTCCAAGCAGGATTGCAGAATTATATAGCTAAAAAGAGAGTACAAGGATTACCATGGAGCATTAAAAACACTAAGTGCTTCTACTCAAAGTCATCATTTAAAAGACAAAGCCAACTCAAACATCATGAATAATGTCCATAGAAGAGAGCATACAAACCTGGTAAAGTGCCAAAAGCCTTCCTGCTTCAATATGGCCTTCTGCAAGTTTAAGTCTTTTTTTGAGGCCCTCAACCTCAGAATCTGTCAGGTAGAATATTTACCATGTTATTCATGTTAGCAATTCCAAATGAATGTTGAGCATACTTAACATGGCTAAGGCATGCAGATATACATGTACACGCATTAATATGCGCACACACACACACAGATAACTGGCAGTGCACTGCAAGTCAACCTTGGACTTTTGGGTTCCTGTGAGATACATTAACCTCTTATGCATAAATTTTCTTTTACATATTGAGATGCATATAATTCCTTCTTTCAGTAAGCAACACACATTTCGTCATTCAGACCATAAAGGTATACAACTAGATAGAACTTGGAGACTGGTAATAGGTATTTTAAGGCCTCAAGGAATTAGTGCAATGAAAGGGACGAAATTTTACCTTCCGGGAAAAAAAAAAAAAAAAGGATGAAATTTGACAACATAAACGCAGGGACATTTTCCATAAGTCGTTTGACGAGCAAATCTGCTGAATGATAAAGCTACTTCAGTTAGCCTCTCCATCTCTTTTCCAAGTGACTCTTACCCTTCTACTCATCAGCAACATCTCTCCTTGGCTAACCACCAGACCCCTTCCTTACATCCTCTTTCACAAAGCACAGTCCTGGAGAATGCTCACAGATCTGGATAACTTCAACCACATTCCACCTTCCTCAATTGTGTGTTCAAAATTACCTTCTTAAATGTTAAATTAGGAAGTTCTACTCTAACTGGGAGAGCAATTTATCTTGAGTTTGCTTCCACATATTTCCTAGGTAAACTGTGTCATAGCTTATGTTTCCAGAACAGACAACACTTTGTTGAGATTTGTTTCAATAGGCTGGCCTGATGACCAAAGTTGTAGACCAGTGAGAAAAGGCAGTTTTTGGCTGCTGCTACAAAAAGTGGATATATAATCCCCAGACTCTATTAAAAACAGGCTTTCAATAGTAAAAACAGTGTTCCTGTTATGATTTNACCAGTGAGAAAAGGCAGTTTTTGGCTGCTGCTACAAAAAGTGGATATATAATCCCTAGACTCTATTAAAAACAGGCTTTCAATAGTAAAAACAGTGTTATATNCAAATGAATGTTGAGCATACTTAACATGGCTAAGGCATGCAGATATACATGTACACGCATTAATATGCGCACACACACACACAGATAACTGGCAGTGCACTGCAAGTCAACCTTGGACTTTTGGGTTCCTGTGNTCCTGCTTCAATATGGCCTTCTGCAAGTTTAAGTCTTTTTTTGAGGCCCTCAACCTCAGAATCTGTCAGGTAGAATATTTACCATGTTATTCATGTTAGCAATTCCAAATGAATGTTGAGCATACTTAACATGGCTAAGGCATGCAGATATACATGTACACACATTAATATGCGCACACACACACACAGATAACTGGCAGTGCA
Source organism: Ilex paraguariensis (assembly GCA_963454935.2). Classification (NCBI taxonomy): domain Eukaryota; kingdom Viridiplantae; phylum Streptophyta; class Magnoliopsida; order Aquifoliales; family Aquifoliaceae; genus Ilex; species Ilex paraguariensis. Next base: position 220,416 of record CAUOFW020001591.1, read on the forward strand.
CTGCAAGTCAACCTTGGACTTTTGGGTTCCTGTGAGATACATTAACCTCTTATGCATAAATTTTCTTTTACATATTGAGATGCATATAATTCCTTCTTTCAGTAAGCAACACACATTTCGTCATTCAGACCATAAAGGTATACAACTAGATAGAACTTGGAGACTGGTAATAGGTATTTTAAGGCCTCAAGGAATTAGTGCAATGAAAGGGACGAAATTTTACCTTCCGGGAAAAAAAAAAAAAAAAGGATGAAATTTGACAACATAAACGCAGGGACATTTTCCATAAGTCGTTTGACGAGCAAATCTGCTGAATGATAAAGCTACTTCAGTTAGCCTCTCCATCTCTTTTCCAAGTGACTCTTACCCTTCTACTCATCAGCAACATCTCTCCTTGGCTAACCACCAGACCCCTTCCTTACATCCTCTTTCACAAAGCACAGTCCTGGAGAATGCTCACAGATCTGGATAACTTCAACCACATTCCACCTTCCTCAATTGTGTGTTCAAAATTACCTTCTTAAATGTTAAATTAGGAAGTTCTACTCTAACTGGGAGAGCAATTTATCTTGAGTTTGCTTCCACATATTTCCTAGGTAAACTGTGTCATAGCTTATGTTTCCAGAACAGACAACACTTTGTTGAGATTTGTTTCAATAGGCTGGCCTGATGACCAAAGTTGTAGACCAGTGAGAAAAGGCAGTTTTTGGCTGCTGCTACAAAAAGTGGATATATAATCCCTAGACTCTATTAAAAACAGGCTTTCAATAGTAAAAACAGTGTTATATTGGTCATGAAAACTCTCTTGCAAGAGTGGGTGATTTCTACATATGCTCAATTTGTTAAATAAAATCAAAGTGGCAGGACATGAGAAGGTGATCATTTTCCTTTTTCATATAGTAATTATGGTTCCTTGTGTTCTAGACATGATTCCTCAATCTTTTAAGAATACCATGTGAGGAATCAACAAAAATCAAAGACGCAGTCAAGGCACAAATAATGTTTCTTAACAAATGAAAATCCAATCTTTTGTCAGGAGAATATATTTTCGACTGTTCTATGTGTTGTTCAATTTATTCGATAAGGCAAACAGATATCACACGACATGGACATGCTGAAAGGACAATTTATTATCAAACAATATACTAAATAAGGTTACACATCAATTTGAATGTGGCAATTTTGAATCCATTTTTACTTCAAAATTTAATCCAAATTTAATTCATTTGAGAAAGCACAAGGACGGCTCAAATTTAATCCACTTTTAATTCAATGGTCCAGATTTCATCACAATTCTTTCAACTTAATCCAAAGACACAATACTTCCCACACAAATATCAAATCCCGCCCATTTTAACTACACACACACCACCCCCACCCCATAACACCAGTTAGTGACCTCTCTCTCTCTCTCTCTCTCTCTCTCTCTCTCTCTCGTTTGCTGCCATGGCTAAACCAGCAGCCACACAACCCTCCTCCTCTGCAATGGCTCCCTCTTTTTGCCATGGTTCCTCTCACATTGCCCAGGTACAACCCCCCCTTCTCTCTCTCACAACACAGACACAGTCGCAAACACACACACAGAGCTCACCCAAACACACACACACAGATAACGCGCGCGCGCACACACACAGCAGCACAACACACACAAACAAACCCAGCACACAGATAATGTGCACACACACACGCAGCAAATAAATTTGGGTGTTTTCAATGTTTTTTTTTTATTATGAAATAGATTTATAGCTNCACACAGCAGCACAACACACACAAACAAACCCAGCACACAGATAATGTGCACACACACACGCAGCAAATAAATTTGGGTGTTTTTGATTTGTGTGTTTTCAATTTGTTTTTTTTTTATTATGAAATAGGTTTATAGTTATAATAAAATAGGTTTATAGTTATGATGAAATAGGTTTTTTTTATTATGAATGTTAGGATGGATGGAATGGATGTTGAGTTGATTATTATTGCATATTCATTTTGTAGGCTAATTTATTTTTAAATTAGATTTTCAATTTGGGTGTTGAATATAGTTTATGAAATTTTAATTTGATTTTTTTTCTTAATTATGAAATAGGTTTATAGTGTCCTGATTTGATGAATGTTATGCTTATTTACATAAAGATTGTGTTTTAATTTATTTTACTTCCATCATTGTGTGTTAATTAGTATGAAATTTGGTTTTTAAATGTTTGTGTGTTTAATTAGGGTGTTTTCAATTTGTTTTTTTTTTTTATTATTATGAAATAGGTTTATAGTTATGATGAAATAGGTTTATTATGAAATGTCATTTGGGTGTTTAATTTGGGTGTTTTTAAGTTGAATGTTTTTAATTCAAGTGCTTTCAATTTATTTATTTTTTATCATGGANACAACACAGACACAGTCGCAAACACACACACAGAGCTCACCCAAACACACACACACAGATAACGCGCGCGCGCACACACACAGCAGCACAACACACACAAACAAACCCAGCACACAGATAATGTGCACACACACACGCAGCAAATAAATTTGGGTGTTTTCAATGTTTTTTTTTTATTATGAAATAGATTTATAGCTATGAAATAGGTTTATAGTTATAATAAAATAGGTTTATAGTTATGATGAAATAGGTTTTTTTTATTATGAATGTTAGGATGGATGGAATGGATGTTGAGTTGATTATTATTGCATATTCATTTTGTAGGCTAATTTATTTTTAAATTAGATTTTCAATTTGGGTGTTGAATATAGTTTATGAAATTTTAATTTGATTTTTTTTCTTAATTATGAAATAGGTTTATAGTGTCCTGATTTGATGAATGTTATGCTTATTTACATAAAGATTGTGTTTTAATTTATTTTACTTCCATCATTGTGTGTTAATTAGTATGAAATTTGGTTTTTAAATGTTTGTGTGTTTAATTAGGGTGTTTTCAATTTGTTTTTTTTTTATTATGAAATAGGTTTATAGTTATGATGAAATAGTTTTATTATGAAATGTCATTTGGGTGTTTAATTTGGGTGTTTTTAAGTTGAATGTTTTTAATTCAAGTGTTTTCAATTTATTTTTTTTTTATCATGAAATAGGTTATAGTTATAATGAAACAGAGTTATTATGAAATTTCAATTTTTTTTATTATGATTGTTAGNTTTTTTATCATGGAATAGGTTATAGTTATAATGAAACAGAGTTATTATGAAATTTCAATTTTTTTTATTATGATTGTTAGGATGGATGGAATAGATGTTAGCTTGATTATTATCGAGTGTTCATTTTGTAGGCTAATTTATTTTCAAATTGGGATTTCAATTTGATTTTTTTTTTTAATTATGAAATAGGTTTATAGTGGCTTGAATTGATGAATGTTAGGGTTATTTACATTAAGATTGTGCGTTAATTTATTTTAATTCCATCATTGTGTGTCAATTAGTATGAAATAAAATTTTGTCATAGGAAAAATTGCATCAACGTCTCCTCTACTCTCTCTCTCACACAGTTGAATACACACACATCACATACACACACACACACCATCCTCTCCCACACACACTACTATGACTTTCCAAATTAGAAATTTTCATATTTGTTTCTATTGAATGTTATAGTTGTTAGTGATATTTTGATTGAATGTTATGGTTTTGAAATTGAATGTTAGCTTTGTTTTGATTGCGATTGGGTTTAGATTTCACTTTTTGTATTTTTATGAAATTGGATAGCGTTTGTTAGTTGTTTGAAATTGGATGTTAACTGCATTACAAACTGGATGTCAATTTTATAATATAAAGTTCAGGTGATTAATTTTTGTGGATGGTTTTAATTTTAGGTATTTTGATCCATGTTGGCAAAAGATGCACCTTTTGACCAGAGAATTGATCAATGACGTTGAATGCTTTTTTTGGTATTTGATATTTTCTCAATTACTAATGGGATTGTTGGTTTGTTCTTAATCAGTAATGAAATTTGATTGTTTGTTATCTCTTTTTTTTTTGAAGTTTAAGTTTTAAGTAATGATGAATTGATGATATTTTCATTTAAGTTGTGTCTATCGACATGAAAAAAGTTCTCATGGATATACTATATGTATGTTCTATAAATTTTTGTTATGAAAAATGGAACCCAAAAATATTGTGTGAGATAACATTATGGGTACACATAAATGGGTGATATATAGGTCAGATTTGAAAAGTTATGAGGTTGTGGTTGAGGTTCTTTTTTCCTTTTTATTTATATAACATAATTAGTGGTTGTGTACATTTTCTTCGTGGAAGTATAATCAAGGTCATGACAACCAGATCAAGAGAGCAAAAACCGGTGAAAAATAGGATTTTAACAACAATTTATTTTGTGGCGTTGCTTTGTAAATTCTTGAAGTGCTCCTTTTCAAGGAAGGCTTTGGAGGCCAAGAATAAGTTGTTGTGGCGAAGGTCAAAGACTCTAAAGGATATGAAGTCCAAGAAAGTGAGTACATCAATCTGAGTACTAATGATGAACACCAATTTTTTTTCCCCATGAAAACTTCAAAACACCCTGCTCGATTTTTTTTTTTTTTGTTGACCTTTATCTAATTCTCTATATTGTTGTTTTTCCAAAACTCTTTGTTCATGCCTTGAATCTTGAGGTTGGTCTAAGTTAGAAGTAAAATTAATGTCCTAGAGTGTATTTGTATGGAGGCATTGTCGCCCTCAATGATATCTAGAAGTTAAAATAAAAATATTCTAGACAAACAACTAATACATTAGATATTAATAACATCCAATTTAGAGGGTACTACCAAGCATTGTGGTCATTGTCTTAAAGTGTAAATGAAAAGGGATGCACGTGTGTTTTGATATTGCTTTTAGGAGTTTGCAAAAATATTGGTCTCAAAAAATTGAAGTAAATTTCAAGCGATTGTCTCAAGCAATTATTCTTATCTATGGAATTTTATCTATGTTGGCCTTCCTCAACTCCTTCAACAGAGCCGTAGCACTCATTACAAGGCAGAACATAGTACCCCATATCTCTCACGTTGCTCCCAGCCACCACTACCTCAATTTTTGTACCCAATTTTTGTTCTTTTTAATTAAAGTTTGCTAATTTTGCTGATGCATTAATCTTTTCAGCTACTCACGACGGCACATTTGAGATCGTGTTTGTCAAGGTTGTTTTTTAGTGCAAGAGCAACAGGTCCATTATTGTAAGCTTCCTTTGCTTCATTACCATTAGTGTAGTTCAATATTTAATTCCATTTTGTTGATTTTTTAAAACTACTTTTTTTTTTCAATTATGTTATTAGTTTGCTAGGATTTGTTGTTAATCCTACTTTTTAACACTATGTAGTTGATTGTCTTAATGTTACATCTCTCAATTTTAATCTCTTTATGACTAATGTCATCCATTTATGTAATTTTGATCTCTCTATGATTATTGTAGATTTAAATTTATATTTTCGATCTAAATTCAATTGGATTAGTTGAATAGCAGACCTCCTTATTTGTTGATTCACAATTATATTGTTATAATTACTGTGAAATTGTTTTGGTTTTCTTGATTTGAATTTTTGATGTGAAATTCTTTGGTTTTCTTGAATTTAATTTTTGAAGAGTTTTTTAAGTTGCAAAGTGCCCTNTCTAAATTCAATTGGATTAGTTGAATAGCAGACCTCCTTATTTGTTGATTCACAATTATATTGTTATAATTACTGTGAAATTGTTTGGTTTTCTTGATTTGAATTTTTGATGTGAAATTCCTTGGTTTTCTTGAATTTAATTTTTGAAGAGTTTTTTAAGTTGCAAAGTGCCCTCAGATGTGGGTTATTACTAGGATTTCAATTTTTGGTTTGTTGCATGATGATATTCTTATACATAAATGCATTGGGTTTTGTGTGGTCTAAGATTTTAAGGAAAAAAACCTTATGAAATTTTTGCTGATTTGGTTGGATATGCATAGTTGAATTGTTGAAAAGTTGCTAGAAACTTTACTTGGTTTGACTAGTATTTCACATTTTCTTTTGAATTTTTCTCATAGTTTTTGAATTTTAGGTGCATTTGGATCGCTTTGCAAATTGCGGTTGAGTTTCTAAGTTCTATTTATTTTTTTTCAATTGTACTATTTAGTTACGCANGTTTGACTAGTATTTCACATTTTCTTTTGAATTTTTCTCATAGTTTTTGAATTTTAAGTGCATTTGGATCGCTTTGCAAATTGCGGTTGAGTTTCTAAGTTCTATTTATTTTTTTTCAATTGTACTATTTAGTTCCGAATGAATTATGGTGTTTATGTGGACATGAAGAGAGTTAAGATGGATATGATTTTGTCAAGTGACTGAATTGCTTGGATTCGAAGATGAAGTGTTTATCGACTTCTTATATGGTCTTTTAGACGAGCAGGTAAAATTACCCCCATTTCCATTTCTGTTTTTGGTTCTTAGGAGTCATGTATTCGATAGCATGATCTCTATTTAACAACTGATAAAATTGAGTGACATGAAAAATAGTGAACCTATGACTTTTTTGTCTTATAGATTTTATGTCATCCACCATCCAAAAACCTCTACCATCGCCCAACACCACCCCTTCCTCCTATCCCTATTGCCAAAGCTATTGACCTAAACAATCGTTGTTGTTTTTGTCATAGTATGTCTTTCTTTTTTTATTTCCGCTGTTTAGAATTCTTTTTAGTTTTTTTTCTCCTTTCATTTTTGTATTCATTTGATGCAAGTTTTGGTTAAGATGGATATTAATATTCTTGTTTTTGTTCATTTCTTCTTATTTCAGTTTCAATCGAATGGAATATTTTGCAGCTGATAGGATATAAGAAGTGAAATTTGTTGTGGGTAGCTAAGGTTCTATGCTTTGTTGATATGCTGCCAAACATAGCTATTTAAGATTTTATGCTTCTTCAATCTATAATCTGGGTACACCTTTTGATTGTTGATCAATTTAATGGTATTAATTTGTTTATGGGTTTGTTAGCATATGGATAGTTTGGCAATGTTCGATAGTTTGGTGATTTTAGAATTGAATCACTAAATGTTGTGTAACTTGGTGGATATTTAACCAATATTTTGATGTTTATAGGCGTTGTTAATATGCAAAGAAAGTTTAGATATTTAAGTTTGTACATGTATGTAGGTTTTTAATTTGATGTTTTTGAATTGTGTTTTGGATNATGAATTATGGTGTTTATGTGGACATGAAGAGAGTTAAGATGGATATGATTTTGTCAAGTGACTGAATTGCTTGGATTCGAAGATGAAGTGTTTATCGACTTCTTATATGGTCTTTTAGACGAGCAGGTAAAATTACCCCCATTTCCATTTCTGTTTTTGGTTCTTAGGAGTCATGTATTCGATAGCATGATCTCTATTTAACAACTGATAAAATTGAGTGACATGAAAAATAGTGAACCTATGACTTTTTTGTCTTATAGATTTTATGTCATCCACCATCCAAAAACCTCTACCATCGCCCAACACCACCCCTTCCTCCTATCCCTATTGCCAAAGCTATTGACCTAAACAATCGTTGTTGTTTTTGTCATAGTATGTCTTTCTTTTTTTATTTCCGCTGTTTAGAATTCTTTTTAGTTTTTTTTCTCCTTTCATTTTTGTATTCATTTGATGCAAGTTTTGGTTAAGATGGATATTAATATTCTTGTTTTTGTTCATTTCTTCTTATTTCAGTTTCAATCGAATGGAATATTTTGCAGCTGATAGGATATAAGAAGTGAAATTTGTTGTGGGTAGCTAAGGTTCTATGCTTTGTTGATATGCTGCCAAACATAGCTATTTAAGATTTTATGCTTCTTCAATCTATAATCTGGGTACACCTTTTGATTGTTGATCAATTTAATGGTATTAATTTGTTTATGGGTTTGTTAGCATATGGATAGTTTGGCAATGTTCGATAGTTTGGTGATTTTAGAATTGAATCACTAAATGTTGTGTAACTTGGTGGATACTTAACCAATATTTTGATGTTTATAGGCGTTGTTAATATGCAAAGAAAGTTTAGATATTTAAGTTTGTACATGCATGTAGGTTTTTAATTTGATGTTTTTGAATTGTGTTTTGGATTAGTTATTTGGAGCAATGAAAGATTCATAAGATCGCTTTTATATTCAAAGTTTGATTTGTTTGCTTATTGTTTATTTTTTCAATTGAATGGGTCAATGTACTTGAGAAATTCATAGGAAAGGGGCTGGAAATTGATCTTTTTACAAAGACAACTGAATTATCGGATGCTCACAGCCAAAGCTTGGTGTCCAGCCTAGGTTGATCAATTTAATGGTATTAATTTGTTTGTGGGTTTGTTGGCATTTGGATAGTTTGGCAAAGTTTGATAGTTTGGTGATTTTAGAATTGAATCACTAAATGTTGTGTAACTTGATGGATATTTAACCAATATTTTGATGTGGTTGATAGTTCTAACGACTGGTGGGTTGAATTGTTATTATAATTATCGTAAATTTTACTATTGGTATGATATTTATGATAGATTGTTTCAAATCTAAGTTTTCTTTATATTAATCTGTATGAACATCATTTTGATTGGGATTGGACTTCAATTTCGTTTTTTAATTGTTGAATTAGGGAAATGTTAATTGTTGAATGTTATAGTTGGTATGTATGTAGTTTGCATGTGTTTTGTTTGTTCCATATTTAGTACGATAAATTAATTACACATGATTATGAAGATATGTTTAGTTTGATGTGAATTAATGGTTGTTTTAGTCCTTGGTGTGAATTGTTGATTTTGAGGGAAAATAGAATTGAATTGTAGTGGTATGGTGTATTATGATGATTGTTGTGTATAATTGTTTGTTTTGTAGATAGGTTTAGATTTTTCTGGGCTCCTATTTTTTTGAGGAAATTTTGCCAAAATTTCTTTAAAATAATAGGGATTAGCTTGATTTCAATTTGATATATTAAGACAAGTGAAATCAACATTTTTCAAATTGACAGTTTGTTTTATGTTGTAAAGTGCCTTTAGGCAATGTGGTATTCCTCGAGTTTTATTTCAATTTTTTGTTACGCCGTGNAGGAAATTTTGCCAAAATTTCTTTAAAATAATAGGGATTAGCTTGATTTCAATTTGTTATATTAAAACAAGTGAAATCAACATTTTTCAAATTGACAGTTTGTTTTATGTTGTGAAGTGCCTTTAGGCAATGTGGTATTCCTCGAGTTTTATTTCAATTTTTTGTTACGCCGTGGCTTCAGGTACGGACAATTATTAGTATATATATATATATATATATATACACTATCAAAAAGAATCATTTCTTATGAAACCATCAAATATTCTGGGATTTTAGAAATGTTAAGGTTCAAACGATAAACCTGAGGGATAATGTTGTATAATGATGGATATCAACCAGATTCATGCTTTTCCTTTGGTACGGATTTAAACCAGAATCAACAATAATCACCTTTGCAATGTCTCAATTCTTCTTCCCTAAGAAAAATATAGCACCATAAACCATAGTTTGGAGCTTCTGAGAGGTATGGAATACGTGTTCAAATTTAAACAATTGCGTCCAAAGTTGTGCTATGTTTAAAAGGTATCACACACCTATCTAGAAGTATCTGCAAAATATATATGTCTGTCACTGAAGTATATGTCCGATAGCATGCTAACCTGTGGAGGCACCATTTGTAATTGTAACTACTAGACAAATTTCTCCTAGTTTTCTTCTTGTTCTTTGTCATAACACCAAGTTTGGAAGAAAAGAAACACGCAAATTGTGGGTCATCCCAAATCATGGGTGAAGAACTTCCCATTTCAACATAAAGATTAACCATGTCAATCCAAAAAAACTGACAAATGATAGATCCCATTCACTATCCAAGAATTAAGACCATATAAGGAAAGGGTACCTCGTAATTGTGGGAGCTTAGACAAAATGGAGGCCATAGTACTCCACCTATCTGGAGCAGAGCACAAATATATGCACTGCAAAGCACAATCTACAGCTTCAGCCTCGTGCCTAAAAAATCCATTACTTTGAAATTCCCTGCACCCTTCTTCAATTACTATTAAACATATGTCCAATTTATTCTCCAAAGCAAGCTCTGTCAGCCACCTAACCAGATATGAGCCAACCCTTTTATCAACTGTAGGATAGTTATCAACTAGGTAATCTCCAGCAAGTGATGTGGTATCTTGAAATCTATTTCGCATGAATGTAATTGCTTTATCATGGAGTCTTGCGATAACATTTTCCTTTTGGACTCCCTTAAGCATGATTGTGAACTTTTGATAGTCAGACAACTGTTCCCATGCAATGAGACTCATGGTAAAATTCATTTCATTACCACCGCTATCAGAATAAATAAGCTGGTGTAAGTACGATATATCCTCACGAAACAGCTGCAATTCACAAATACCCTTGCGACAAGCAAAGTCAACCAAACACAAACAATTGTCCAGCTTCCCACTAAAAGTGTCAATATCTCTAGCTCTGTTTTTGTACCATGTACAGAGGTCATTAGCTGATGGCCATGAAAAACCGATGCATCGCTTGACAATGGGTTCAGTTCTGATCTGAATGTTGTTCTCTTGATTCTCATGGAGTCTATCAATAAATGTTACCATATTTTCACATTCAACCCAATCTTCTACCCTAAGGGCAATACTTGACGGAGGAGAATTACCAGGAAGCAGCTGCCCATATGTTTGAACAGGAACTGTTTCAGGAATAGCGGCTATAACTTCCAACATGAAAGGAGTCAGTGAATAAGGATGACGCTTGAAAAGAAGGTTTAAGGCACCAATTTTCCCACTTTCTGCAAGCGCTACAGCAACTTCATTCATTGGCATAATGCGAAACTTGCTATACTCCTGCACAGAAAACCTGCACCAGGCTAAGTCATAAGTTGAGCCAGTACAAGGTAGTCCACATCCAGAAGAAAGGTAGTGCAGACAAACACAAACTAGCTATTCCCCTTTCAGCTTGATATTGTTTTTATGCATTCCTCTTCAATTAATTTTGAAACACCTCAAAGCATATAATTTACTGAAAACATAATATAGATTCCATCCACATCAAGAGCAAAAGGGGAGGAGAGGACACACAACTGCATAACAAAATTACAACCCCAACCAAAAAAAAATCTCCAATATCCATGGAGATTTCTGCAATGTTTGACACATGCGTGTAAGCACACCACTTATCGGAACCTCCGTGTTTAAAGGATAGTGGCCTAATCAAAGAAAAGAGGAAGGACGGACACCCAAAAAAGAAAAATGAAAATCCAACTACAACATTTTAACAGTATTAAACTATCATTAGCGAAAAATCAAGCGATTCTGAGGATCCACAGAAATCTTCAAATGACATGCACAAACATAGGTAGTAAGTGTGTACACTATTCTTCCTCTCTGAGGAAGGAAAAACTTTCAAAAAGCATTATTACCTGCCCATGTTTATACCAAGAAATGTTTCCAGCCTATCTCTGAACTGCAACAATTTGAGTCTTGCTAGACGGAAACCCCAAACCTGGCTACATACATCATTTTCTGCTTCAGAAAACCTGTACTGGCTGGTCAGGCGGAGCCCGTAAGCAAGTAAAGCTCTCACTGCATCTTCTGTTTGGGCAACTCTCTCCACACATTCAGATAGTACAAAAACTTGATCCTTGACCTTGGACAGTAACATATTTATTTCATCTATTCCTTGACAGGAGTGAAGCCATTGCGACTTTAGCACTTCATCTTTATCCAACCCATGATGATTAGCAAAATCCAGGGCAGCCTGATACTTATGATCACTAACTAATATATCATACATTTCAAGAATTGATTTTTCAGAAAATGATATCAGGCTCCAATGCAGTTTAGCAAAGTCAAGCTGGTTATAATTATCTGTCGTAACCTGCTCGAGATGAAAATCACTTGCTGCCTTTTTGTTAGGAGATTCGTAGCTGTGCACTGATGACGTACTCTCCAAGAGAAAAAGGTGTCCAGGGAACTGCTGTACTCTTTCTAAAATGGGCATAGAGTATACAGGCTCATTCTCCAAGAGTTTAACACCACTAAGAATGTCAAGCATGGTGATAGTGCCACTCCTTTTCGCAATAGTAAGGATATTGTCAGACCACCAAGTAAAATCGACTACATCATTCAAGGATTGCCACTCTTTACTAGATGTATCATCTGTCACTTGAGACTTATATCTCTCTCCACAAGGAAAATTTGAAAGAGAGCACTGTTCTTCACCCAGTTTAAAAGTAAACAAGCATCCTCTCAAATCTAAAGTAGCAACAAATTTGCCCAGTGGTGAGATTAGCAACTTCGGAGATGATAAATGACCTATGTAACCTCTTGGCTTGGAGTATAAACCTTCAATCTGAGAAGAAAATACCGGTTCCAGACCCAAGTTCCTATTTCTTCGCCAAAGAGAAAGACTACAAGATCCTGGGAAAATGAAAACAAGGAAGTTGAGAAATTGGTTAAAAAAATTGGTTTCTAGAGNAGATGATAAATGACCTATGTAACCTCTTGGCTTGGAGTATAAACCTTCAATCTGAGTAGAAAATACCGGTTCCAAACCCAAGTTCCTATTTCTTCGCCAAAGAGAAAGACTACAAGATCCTGGGAAAATGAAAACAAGGCAGTTGAGAAATTGGTTAAAAAAATTGGTTTCTAGCGAAACATAGGCTTCATAAAAGAAAATATCAATTTAGTAAAAACATGTTAAAAGCCTCTTCTACAAACTTCCCATACTTTATACAAAACTTCAGGGGAAGAGAGCCCCGGATAGAGATTTTGAGGTCTTGAAGTTAGCATATGACAAAGTGTTTAGCCCCCAATACGGAATTTCCACAGGGTCTACAGTAGTGTTTTTTTTCTGGAAGGTATCTACTGTGATACTGTTAATTTCAGCAAGACTTGAGAATCTAGTCAGCATTTCCAGAAGTAATATACCACTTAAATGAACGAACAGAATCACATTTAGAAGTCATCCGATAAGAGACTATGGCAGAAGAGACCATGATTGGAATTACACGGGATATAGTTGTGGATGGATAAAGGTCTACTCAGGTACAAGAATTCCCAAAAAAAATGTTGTCAATTGGAGAAAAGAAAGAAAGACGGAAAGTGGAACAGTACCAGTCAACGAGATGCTAACAGTACTACTGACTACAGCAAGCAAAGATGTTTTTGACTGGTAATCCAAGCAGAACACAGTTTGAGGGAATTGCGTCCTTAGTGTTGAGCCATTATTTGAGGTGTGTGCTGAGGAAATTGAGGCACTTGGATCTTGACTGATCTCAATATCATGAAGGGAACCGTCTGATGTAAGTACAGTGAATGTCCACCTGTAAAAGATTTTTCACCCACTCAAATAGTGAAAAGGGGGCTAATTAAACAAAAACATAAAACCTACTTCATAGTCAATAACAAAAACCTCTACCCAGCATAATACAGCAGCTGGAGACAGAAATATGAAAACTCACAAGCAAGATTTCTTCACATCAGATTCATCCCGTATAATCAAGCCTATTACTGGAGAAGACAATTTCAAATGCCTTCCTGTAGTTCTGGCTATCTCCTCCCCATTAGCTTTAATAAAATAGAGTGTATCAGCATCATCAGCAACCCCAAGAACATCATGAGCTTCTGACCAAATTCCACAGGTAAATGGGACCAGATTGCTACCTGATTGCACAGAACACATGTTATAACCAACAATAACATTCCACAAGCATTTATGCTCATCTTTCAACAGTTTCCAGTTCTGACACGGTAATACCAAATGGTAGTTGAATTCTCATATGCTTTCTGAAATTCTTGCAACCCAAGTAGACATGAAAGACAAAATGTAAGTGTGAAAATTAGTTATTGCAGTGTTTTGAAAAGCGCGCCTAAGCGAGAAGCAAGGCGAAGCGAATGCATCTCGCCTGGAACACCCCAGGCGAAGCGAGTGTGACTGAAGGGCTGAAGGGTGAAAAAGCGAACGCCTTAGGCATTAGAGGCGAAGTTGTTTTATTTTTATTATGGACCGTTGGATTGGGCAATTGGAAAAAAAATTAAAAGATGTTGACACACCGAATTATTCCCCTATCCCATAAACACAACTCAAAACCCTAATTTTCCTCAGATTTCTTCGCTGGACACTCGTTTCTTCGTTGAACACAGAACAGAGCTGGACACAGAACAGAACAGGATCGATNGAAGGGCTAAAGGGCGAAAAAGCGAACGCCTTAGGCATTAGAGGCGAAGTTGTTTTATTTTTATTATGGACCGTTGGATTGGGCAATTGGAAAAAAAATTAAAAGATGTTGACACACCGAATTATTCCCCTATCCCATAAACACAACTCAAAACCTTAATTTTCCTCAAATTTCTTCGCTGGACACTCGTTTCTTCGTTGAACACAGAACAGAGCTGGACACAGAACAAAACAGGATCGTTCGCTGCTCCTACACGATCGATTGTGTTGCTCCTACAAGATCGATCGATCGATTGTGCTACTCCTACATGATCGACAGAGTCGACACACAAGCTGGACTAGACAGAGACAATCGCTAGCTAATCTCGCTTCCTTCCTTGTTGCACAGGATAGTCTCTTGACTATCTTCTTTTTCTTCTCTCTTTTATTTCTCTTATGGTTCTGGTTCTTCTTCTCTCTTCTAGTTTTTTTTTTTCTGCTTCCGCTTTTTTTTTTCTGATTCTGATTCTGTTCCTGTTTTTTTTTTCTGATTGTGCTTCTAATTCTGCTTAATCTGCTCATTTTTTTTTCCTAATTGTGCTGCTGCCCGGCNTGGACTAGACAGAGACAATCGCTAGCTAATCTCGCTTCCTTCCTTGTTGCACAGGATAGTCTCTTGACTATCTTCTTTTTCTTCTCTCTTTTATTTCTCTTATGGTTCTGGTTCTTCTTCTCTCTTCTAGTTTTTTTTTTTTCCTGCTTCCGCTTTNACAGAGACAATCGCTAGCTAATCTCGCTTCCTTCCTTGTTGCACAGGATAGTCTCTTGACTATCTTCTTTTTCTTCTCTCTTTTATTTCTCTTATGGTTCTGGTTCTTCTTCTCTCTTCTAGTTTTTTTTTTTCTGCTTCCGCTTTTTTTTTTCTGATTCTGATTCTGTTCCTGTTTTTTTTTTCTGATTGTGCTTCTAATTCTGCTTAATCTGCTCATTTTTTTTTTCTTAATTGTGCTGCTGCCCGACTTCTGTTTTCTGTTCTGAATCTAATAGTGTTGTCCATGAGATAGTTTCTTGAATTGTGTGTCACTGTGTCTTATGTTTTTAAATATTAGGATTTGAGATATTATTAGTGTTTGTTTGAATTTAAATGTTTAAGTTATGACTGTTATTAAAATTTGGGATATTATTAGTGTTTGTTTTAATTTAAATATTTATAGNCCTGTTTTTTTTTTCTGATTGTGCTTCTAATTCTGCTTAATCTGCTCATTTTTTTTTTCTTAATTGTGCTGCTGCCCGACTTCTGTTTTCTGTTCTGAATCTAATAGTGTTGTCCATGAGATAGTTTCTTGAATTGTGTGTCACTGTGTCTTATGTTTTTAAATATTAGGATTTGAGATATTATTAGTGTTTGTTTGAATTTAAATGTTTAAGTTATGACTGTTATTAAAATTTGAGATATTATTAGTGTTTGTTTTAATTTAAATATTTATAGTTTTACTTGCATTTAAATATTTAGTATATATAAAATTAGAACTTAGATTGTTTAGAAGTAATTAAACTAAAATATTTTATTTTTTTTTAACTGTTCGCTTCGCTTCGCTTCGCTTCGCTTCGGTAAAATGTGTCACTTCGCTTCTCGCTTAAGCGTCANTTAGATTGTTTAGAAGTAATTAAACTAAAATATTTTATTTTTTTTTAACTGTTCGCTTCGCTTCGGTAAAATGTGTCACTTCGCTTATCGCTTAAGCGTTAGGAGCCTTGGTCGCTTCGGTTCTCTTTACGCCTTAAATAACACTGAGTTATTGGCTATGTAACTTCAAGCCAAATTCGAAGGCAATTCAAAAAAAAATTCCAATAGAAGAAGAGAAACCTCAATCTGGTTCCTGATAACATATAGAGAACATAAATTTTGTTTAGGGATTTTTTACAATTGCAAATACTCCCCTACTTATTTTTAGAATNGAAGGCAATTCAAAAAAAAATTCCAATAGAAGAAGAGAAACCTCAATCTGGTTCCTAATAACATATAGAGAACATAAATTTTGTTTAGGGATTTTTTATAATTGCAAATACTCCCCTACTTATTTTTAGAATTATGTTGACAATGCCATCACTTTAGTTTCAATAGGAAAGCTTTAATTGCATTTGTTAGGTAGAGAATCCTACAAAAACACTGGATGATTCCTATGTTCTGTTACACATTCTATAAGCAGGTAAAAGTAAGCATGCTTGCTTTTAGGCCTAATGGAATCTAGGGTCTCCTATTTCAGGAACAAGTGCCCAACGTGCTAAACATCTGCTGAAAGGATTACGCTGAATATCATAGGTTAAATGAGATCATTAGGTAAAGTTCAGTGTAACAAAGAGTCATTACATTCCCAGGAAAAATAGCTAAAAGAACAAAAAATAAATAAATCAGAGCTTTTATATTTTTAAGAAAAAGCACCAGATAGGGAAAAAAAAAAGTGAGGGAGAGAAATGTTTAGTCAATTTTCAAAGAAAGTTTCATTAGCTGCTACTTAGAACAAAGTACATGCAAAATGATAGCATCAGGGCACAATTTTTCTATGCCATGTTTTGACATTTTATTGTGAGAAGATAACTGAATCTTACTGGTAAAAATGCCACATGGCTCCAGGTAGTCATCATCCTTCTGCAAGATGGTTATTTGATTCCAAGCTGCTATGGCCACACGTTCGCCCCTTGGAGAGACAAACAGAGATATCCATTTTCGTAATTTCCTCGGATGCCAATATTCACTCCATTTTTCTTTTAGTTGGCAAACACCTTCATGGTACACAAAAAAACAAAAATAAATAAGTAATCTTTGGTACCCAAGAAAAGCACAAACCAAATAGAAAATGGACAAAGAAAGACAAACAAACAAAATGCATCATTTTGGAGATATTGATAATTTTTTGCAAAAAATAAAAGAAAGAAAATTGCCTTCTATACCACCAAATTGGATTACAGTAATAAGAAGTAGAGATGGATCATGTCAAGAAGATTTCATAATTTCCCACCTTGCACAGATGAAGCATTGGCCTTCACTAAGCATCATCAACATCAACTTAGTGTATACTTAAGTTTGTATTTAGAAGGTTTAATGCACATCAGTACCACTTCACAGATATTTA
Source organism: Ilex paraguariensis (assembly GCA_963454935.2). NCBI lineage: Eukaryota > Viridiplantae > Streptophyta > Magnoliopsida > Aquifoliales > Aquifoliaceae > Ilex > Ilex paraguariensis. Next base: position 237,687 of record CAUOFW020001591.1, read on the forward strand.
GTATATATCACTAAAAAGAAAAATATGAACTATGCCTAAAGTTATAAGATATATTATTGTATTCTATATTCCTATTTAACTAAATTGCACTACAACAAATGCTTGATAAAGTGAAAATGAAACGTACCTCGGGTCGAGAGCAAAGAGAGAAATCTTCCTCTAAGACCTTCATTTAGCTGAATCAAGCATAAACAAAGCGATCAATTAACAAAAAAAACTTGCACAAAAAGGAACCAAAATAATGCTCTTAATTTGAAAGAAACAAATAATTCTAAAGCAATGCAATACAATTATACGGATTCAGAGTGAACCTGTTGAGGCTGAGGAGGGTAATTGGAAGAGTAAGGCCTGGAAGCGTGATGACGTGTCTCATACAGAATTTCTTTTGCACTTTCCCCCATGTAAACCAACAGCTAAATTTCAGGGTCTCTACTGAAATGAGAGATCTCAAACCCTAGAGCTCAGACACCATAAAATCACAAGGAATTTTCGTAAAACATCTGGAGAGAGAAAGTTAGAGAGGGAGATCAGAGAGAAATAAAGAAATAGAGAAAGTAACCAGTTCAGAGTCTCGACATTTAAACCGTTTCGATTGTTCTATGTTGGGCGTTGAGCCGAATGAGGCCGGTCTGGGGAAGGTGAAACAATCACAAGAATTATGAAAATTGCATGGTTAATGTAAATAATATCAAACAAAAATCCCAAAATCATCAAACATATATTCAATGCATTTAATTTCCAATACAAGTTTCCCTAATATGCTCAATTGATCAAATAATCTGCTCTTAATTAATAGCATAATTTCTGAAATTGATAATGTGATCAATGTGGAAAATTATAGCACAGATCAATGTTGAAATAGCAGAGACTACTTAAATAGTGAGTGTAAAAAAATCTATGGCACCATATACACCAAGGCGTGGCAACTTGGCACACAACATTCGTAAAGTGTGAGTACAAACCGCATGAAAACCCAGTACAGAGTAAGTAGTTCATCTTAGATTCTAAGAAAATAAAACCCCAACAATCAAAAACAGTAACCCCAAGCTCCAGAAAACAACGGTTAAAACCCAGATTCCCTCTAATTAAAGCCGAGAGTGAGAAAGGATGTACCTGCTCTGTGCTGTGTCTCACTTGAGGGAAGGAAATGCGCAGGAATCGTCGATGGAGCTCTGGCCTCGANTAAACAAAGCGATCAATTAACAAAAAAAACTTGCACAAAAAGGAACCAAAATAATGCTCTTAATTTGAAAGAAACAAATAATTCTAAAGCAATGCAATACAATTATACGGATTCAGAGTGAACCTGTTGAGGCTGAGGAGGGTAATTGGAAGAGTAAGGCCTGGAAGCGTGATGACGTGTCTCATACAGAATTTCTTTTGCACTTTCCCCCATGTAAACCAACAGCTAAATTTCAGGGTCTCTACTGAAATGAGAGATCTCAAACCCTAGAGCTCAGACACCATAAAATCACAAGGAATTTTCGTAAAACATCTGGAGAGAGAAAGTTAGAGAGGGAGATCAGAGAGAAATAAAGAAATAGAGAAAGTAACCAGTTCAGAGTCTCGACATTTAAACCGTTTCGATTGTTCTATGTTGGGCGTTGAGCCGAATGAGGCCGGTCTGGGAAAGGTGAAACAATCACAAGAATTATGAAAATTGCATGGTTAATGTAAATAATATCAAACAAAAATCCCAAAATCATCAAACATATATTCAATGCATTTAATTTCCAATACAAGTTTCCCTAATATGCTCAATTGATCAAATAATCTGCTCTTAATTAATAGCATAATTTCTGAAATTGATAATGTGATCAATGTGGAAAATTATAGCACAGATCAATGTTGAAATAGCAGAGACTACTTAAATAGTGAGTGTAAAAAAATCTATGGCACCATATACACCAAGGCGTGGCAACTTGGCACACAACATTCGTAAAGTGTGAGTACAAACCGCATGAAAACCCAGTACAGAGTAAGTAGTTCATCTTAGATTCTAAGAAAATAAAACCCCAACAATCAAAAACAGTAACCCCAAGCTCCAGAAAACAACGGTTAAAACCCAGATTCCCTCTAATTAAAGCCGAGAGTGAGAAAGGATGTACCTGCTCTGTGCTGTGTCTCACTTGAGGGAAGGAAATGCGCAGGAATCGTCGATGGAGCTCTGGCCTCGACTTCGACGCAGCGTAGAGAGAGATGACTGAGGAGCGAGGAGGTCGTCGGACCTCAGACGTTCGCGGGAGGCACAGACCAGAAATCGACTTGGGGCAAAAAATGCCCAAAAGGGCCAAAACACTGGCGTTTGTACCACTTTAATTGATCCGGCCGATTTGTTCAAAAATGTCCGGGTTGAACGGTTTACGAACAAAACAGACGGTTAATCGGATTTCTTCCGGTTTTTGTGCTCAAACAATCTTTTATAGAACCGGACCGGCTTAGGTTCGCCGGGTTATAGGGTCAACATGACTGGGCTGGGTTTTAAAATACTGGTTTAGAGTCTGTTGGCTCACCCAGACTGGGCCCAACAACTGGTCCATCGTATTGTAAATTTACAATTATCTCCCCTGATATATGTGTTTATTCTTTCGCCACCCTAAGATAGTAAAATATTAACACAGATCCCTTGATATTTTAATCACATGGAACTTGGAGCTGCTCAGTCATGGCTCAACGATTCGGTCGAGCAAAAGGCTCCAACCAAATGGGTGCAGCACACACATAACTCGTATGATAACAATAACAACAATAAAAGTCGTAAAAAGTCTGTTAATTGATAGTTATCTCATATGTGAATAAACCTCTTAGTCTGCTATAATCTGGTGTATGCTAGAAACTTTTTATCCTATATATTGAGTGAAGACTTCAAATCCATTCTGATTTGTAACTTCCCATTGAATTGAGTCAATTAATAAACAGAGCCAGAATATTAATAAAAGAAAACAGAGAGAGGGACAGGANAGAAAGGATGTACCTGCTCTGTGCTGTGTCTCACTTGAGGGAAGGAAATGCGCAGGAATCGTCGATGGAGCTCTGGCCTCGACTTCGACGCAGCGTAGAGAGAGATGACTGAGGAGCGAGGAGGTCGTCGGACCTCGGACGTTCGCGGGAGGCACAGACCAGAAATCGACTTGGGGCAAAAAATGCCCAAAAGGGCCAAAACACTGGTTTTTGTACCACTTTAATTGATCTGGCCGATTTGCTCAAAAATGTCCGGGTTGAACGGTTTACGAACAAAACAGACGGTTAATCGGATTTCTTCCGGTTTTTGTGCTCAAACAATCTTTTATAGAACCGGACCGGCTTAGGTTCGCCGGGTTATAGGGTCAACATGACTGGGCTGGGTTTTAAAATACTGGTTTAGAGTCTGTTGGCTCACCCAGACTGGGCCCAACTACTGGTTCATCGTATTGTAAATTTACAATTATCTCCCCTGATATATGTGTTTATTCTTTCGCCACCCTAAGATAGTAAAATATTAACACAGATCCCTTGATATTTTAATCACATGGAACTTGGAGCTGCTCAGTCATGGCTCAACGATTCGGTCGAGCAAAAGGCTCCAACCAAAATGGGTGCAGCACACACATAACTCGTATGATAACAATAATAACAATAAAAGTTGTAAAAAGTCTGTTAATTGATAGTTATCTCGTATGTGAATAAATCTCTTAGTCTGCTATATATTGAGTGAAGACTTCAAATCCATTCTGATTTGTAGCTTCCCATTGAATTGAGTCAATTAATAAACAGAGCCAGAATATTAATAAAAGAAAACAGAGAGAGGGACAGAAGCATTTGAACTTATATATAGCAGGAAAGCAGATTCCCTTATCTCTTAGCCTAGCCGCCTTAGATTTGCCCTACATTTCCAATAAAATAGACTAGGGGCATGGAGATAGAGCATATGAAAATCACCCAATGGCCTGTGACTCAAAAAGAGAGAGTTTCTCGTGTCTAATCACATGAAGACCATGGAATGGAATAACTAAACAAAACTGGTAATTATAAACTTACAATCAACTTTGTCCACTGCTTTTTTTTGTCTTTCATGTTAATGCTTTCCAGAGTTTTAGCTGTATTTATATGCAAAATGAGAGGTCCACTAGTTTTTTTTCCTGAAACCTAACTTTGGGTCAATATTCAAGAGTAAGTTAAAGGATTCCCATTTCCTCTCCATCTTTTCTGAAACCTAACTGACCTTACCAATAACATGATGTCAAACTAAAATTGCAAATGCCCTCTGTCGGCTTCTTTTGTTCATAGGTTGAATACGTCTTTGTAATTTGAACCATATCTTTTTCAAGCTCTGGTGGAGTCGATGGTTGATGTCTTGGTTAGTTGGTTATTTATAAGTCACTATATAACAGTGTCACGTGGTATTTGTACTTATTGAAAAATTATTATAACACTTATTGGTCGGACCCACTCATTAATTTTTTCAAAGAGGAAAATTGACAACTTTATAAGTGACAATAATTTGTTAAGAATGTATAATATTTTATAGGTGATGTACATCACATGTCGTTTGGTGCATGTTGAGTTTGGTGCATGTTGAGCACCCAATATTTTCTTTTCTTGGCCAAAAGATCCTCCACTATGGAGGTTCTAAGATCATAGGTAAGTTGTATAATATTAAAATTTGTTTACTTTTACTGTTTAAATTATATTTAGCCTAATGTGTATCTTGAAATTCATTTGACGGCCTTCCCTTTTACTACTTAACGTCATATCATGTCTAGAATTGAGATTCCTATTCATATTCTGAATAATTATAATGCAGTATCTGTTCTTTAGTCCTTGTTTGTAGGATCATCAATCACAGTTCCAGGGTTCCACATAGCCCTTAAATCTTTCTAATTCCTATATAAAGGGAGGAGGCAACACCGTTCTAAGCATTGAGACTTCTGTGTTGAAGAAAAGCTCAAAGAAGCCATTTCTGGAGAAGTAGACGTGGCGTGGTATTGGCCCGGCTCAGCTTCTTCTGTCGTATAACACAGTTTGGAAGACGAGCCGGACCAATATCACTCTTGCATGCTTCTTCTTTGCATCAGCTTGCCTTTTGCCTGAAAGCAAGCCATTATCTTCATGTTATGAGCAACCCCAACTTTTCTGTTTTTGCATTTTCGTTTTCATTTTACAGGATTCAAATACTGCCAAAAGGGTAGATCCAGCATAGTTATTTGACTGGTTTCTAGCTATAACAAGTGTTTATGCCCGTAGATATGATATACTACTCCATTTTCTCTTCGAAGTTCAAACTAATTATGATGACGTTAATTTCGAGAGGTACAGGAAAAAGGGGAGGCTTAAGAGCTCTCCGATGGCTGTGTGTGTGTGGTATATGATTGCTTGGACTGAGAGCCGAGGACCGCTATTGAGGACTGAAGTACGTCATATATATATATATATATATGTGTGTGTGTGTGTGTGTAAAGTGACTATTGTCGTCGATAATAAAGTTAATTTACTATTTCTTGACTAATTCATTTTAATGGAGTCCTAGTTTATTATTGGTTTGGTCTATTTGAACCTAGTTTATTGAGTAATTTTTTTTATCAATTTTTGAGTAAAAACAGATTTTATAAATACCAAAAAAAAAAGACTTGTCTAAGGACTTTCAAGGAAAAGCCATTTTTTTTAAGAACACTCCAAATAATTTTAAAAACTTTTTTAATTCTAATTTTTTTACTTTACTTTTCAAATTTCTGTTTTGCAGCCCAAAAAATCTTGTTTCAAACAGACTTTAAGTTAAAAGGGGGGATATTGGAGGTGATAATTCATGTCCAAATTGGCTTGGTTCTGTCAACTGGTCATGCAGAAGTGCCCTGCCTTGTGTATCAGATATACGATATGGCCCGCACCTAGCCCGTTAACAATCCATTCGGATTGATCCAATGGGTAATCCGTTCAATACGGGCCATGGATAGTCGTTTCTGTCGATGTAGGCCAGAGCAAGACAACCCAGCCCAAGTAAACACCGTTAATTTGGCGCCATATTTTCTACGCGTACTTTTATCTGTTAACGTCAATGTCATCGTTTCAAAGTCAGTTGATTCCATCTTTTAGTCTCAGCCCTACACCGTAAAAGCATTAATAAACAAATCAGACCAATCGTTTCTCGCGACGTAATCTCACGACTAGGGGGTCTGCGTGTGTGGTGGATACGAATCTGGTCATTCTGGATTGCTACCTTTGACTGGGTCCCACTTACAGCGCGTCTTCAAAACAAAATCGAACACAGCTGAAGGAAGACGAATTCAACAACTTGGTCGTGTAAAGCACGAGGCTAAAGAAAGAAATTATGTTAAGAATTTTCTCGTCTCTTTTTCCCCAATTCGTCTTTGACACAATCGAGNTTGATGAAACAAAACGTAGCCACTTCACTTAAGCAGTTTTCAGAGAGTTCCATTGGTTTGAGCAGACCAATAAAGAAGCATGGGATTTTGGTGTGTTGCTTGGCCTCTTCCGAAACTGGCTGCCCTGTGCACTTGGGCATTTGTACTCTTGAATCCTCATTTTGCCTTGTGGAGGCTAATGCTGTCCTACCCCTTGTGAGGGTACTTAGAGAGCCAGACACCGGAGCCTGCGAAGCTTCTTTAGATGCACTCTTGACATTGATTGACGGAAAGCAACTGCAGAGCGGTAGTAAGGTGCTTGCTGAAGCCAATGCCATTGGTCCAATTATTAAATTGTTGAGCTCATCTTTTGCCACATTGCAGGAGAAAGCACTGAATGCCTTAGAAAGGATATTTAGGCTGGTTGAATTCAAACAGAATTATGGGAAATCAGCCCAGATGCCATTAGTTGACATCACTCAGAGAGGACCTAGTGGTATGAAATCCGTGGCTGCCAAAGTATTGGCTCATTTGGACGTACTTCAGGAACAGTCGTCTTATTTTTGATGGGTCCTGATGAAATGAAGATTTTAATACCATTTCCACAAAGCAAGAGCACAGTCTTCTTCTGTTAAAGTAAATTGCAGTTGTATTTTGCTCTATTAATTTCTTGTATATAATTTTAAGGGCTTGATTATTGTCACCCCAAATCCACGGATTTGAGGTGCTACTGTGATATCAGAATTTGTTTGTCAATACATAAACAGAATAAAATTTATCCATGAAGCCCTACTGTACAACAAGCTGCAGTTTAATTTCTTTCTGTTGTCTATCCTCACGTGTTGTTACGAGGATTCTGTGAATGCAAGTTGAAATCAGAGGTGTGATCTTACTGGTCTCCGTTTATTTGATACCACGGTTTTGTTGGGTTGTGATGTCACTTTGGCTCAAAACTTTTGAACAATGCAACTTTGGCTTCTCCATAAGCAGGTAAGTATGTGAACAATTCATTCATTTTACTAACTTGAATCCAAGTTTGCAATTGAGAATGATTCTTGGTCTGCATAAAATACTATACCCGATGAGCAGAAGTCATATATGANATTATTGTCACCCCAAATCCACGGATTTGAGGTGCTACTGTGATATCAGAATTTGTTTGTCAATACATAAACAGAATAAAATTTATCCATGAAGCCCTACTGTACAACAAGCTGCAGTTTAATTTCTTTCTGTTATCTATCCTCACGTGTTGTTACGAGGATTCTGTGAATGCAAGTTGAAATCAGAGTTGTGATCTTACTGGTCTCCGTTTATTTGATACCACAGTTTTGTTGGGTTGTGATGTCACTTTGGCTCAAAACTTTTGAACAATGCAACTTTGGCTTCTCCATAAGGCGGTAAGTATGTGAACAATTCATTCATTTTACTAACTTGAATCCAAGTTTGCAATTGAGAATGATTCTTGGTCTACATAAAATACTATACCCGATGAGCAGAAGTCATATATAAAGGGCGGAGCCAAGTTTATTTCATGTTGGAGGATAGTTTAGTTTATTAGGGTTTTTTTTTTCTTTTTTACCCTTATTATGATTTTATATTTTGCCTAGACCACAAGGATGTTTTGGTCACTTTGTATTATTATTTGACTATATATATGGAGCTCTACTCTTAGTTTGAGTATCCCTTTTCACTCACAGCCAAACTCAAACCCTAACCCTAACCTCCACCATACTCAGCGGCCACCATACTCACCAAACCGACTGAACAGTATCCATACCACCCAGTCGAACAATACCCACCTGCATACCACCCAGTCGAAATCACCAAGCACTCCACCAAACCAGCGAACAATACACCCATCCTCCACAGACAGCCATCCTTCACCGACCATCCTTCACTGACCGATATACTCAAACCAACCCAATACTTTGCACCATCAAACCAAACAATCAAACCAACAGCCTACACTGACAAACTGCCAACACCACACAAACCACTGCCCATCAACGACAAACTGCCAACACCAAAACAGCACAGCCACAGTCCAGCGTCAGCAGCACAGTAAACCTAATATCATCAGCAACCAAAACCAGCCACCTGCCCATCAACTAAACCAACTCATTAAAAATATACCAGCGACAGACCCAGCCCATTAAACATATATCAAACCAGCCCACATCCCAGCGAACCCAAAAATAGCAACCAGCGACCCAGCCCAATAACCCAGCCACCTAGCCTACTGCTGGGTCACTCATCAGCCCACTGTTGGGTCGCATTTTTTTTTCGTTGTAACTTCGTCGTTCGCACTCTTCGTCACAGTGCTGCTAGATTGCAATATCTAGGACCGTTTTAAGAGGGCTTGAATCCTCTTCTACGTTGATCTGCTCTTGATGCAGTAGATCATTTATTTATATTCATTGGATTTCTGAGCATCGTGACCTGATTATTTGGGAGCTTTCTGGACCTTCTTTATCTGTCGTTATTGTTCGATTGGAGGTATATTGTTCTATATTTTTTTTTATCCCTCTATTTATCTTAGAGTTATTTTTTTTGTCACGTGGCCCATACTATTATTGTTGGTATGACTATTATTGAGGAATTTGAGACCCCTATTGTTGACACCTCTACCGTTAAGACATCCACTGTTAGTACTTCCACTTGGAATGTACTGTCTGGTCGCCTAGACCAGCGCCGACGGGACATCCCAGATCAGTGCAGACGGGCAATTTTTCGTCAATGTGATTATTGTGGCCGATCAGGACATCTCAGGACTACTTGTTGGAAGCTCCATCCGGAGCTTAAGCCGCCTTCTCGCAGCCACACTGTTGCCATTGGTAAGACACCATCACCTATAGTCATTGCTCCTGCTACTACTACTACTGCTTCTCATTGGCAAAGTGATATGGATGTTATCACTTCTCAGTTGGATAGACTTATGTCAGTCTTGACTTCTCGAGGTCCGACTACTATTGCTGTGACTACTACTGGTATATCTCGTGCTTTTCATACTTGCGCCAGTTCGTCTCCCCTTTGGATGTTTGACTCGGGTGCTAATGGTTATATGACGGGTGAGACTCATCACTTCACCACTTTTGACGAGCAATTACATACACAGGTTCAGCTAACAGATGAGACACATGCCCCTATTATGACTAGGGGTACAGTCCGCCTTCCAGATGGCTTTACATTACATTCAATTTTTTATGCGCCAAAATTGGCCATGAATCTATTATCCGTACATCAGTTAGCCAGAGATTTTCACTGTGCGGTTATATTTTTATCTGATTCGTGTTATTTGCAGGACCTGAGTACCAAGAGGATTATTATCAAGAGACATGAGAGAAATGAATTATATTATCTAGGCGATCCACTTCCAGTTTCACCAGTTCTTCCTCCTCCATTATCTGCACATGTTTTGTCTTTATCTATTTCTAACTTAAATGATAGTATTTTACCTAGTACTTATCGTTATGATTTTTCATCACAAACTGTTCAGTTTGTGGCATGACCATTTTGGGCATATAAATTTTAAATATTTATGTATGTTATTTTTTGCTTTGAGCAATGCTTGTGTTGGTAATAAACTTGACTGTGTTTTATGTTCCCTATCGAAATATGTTCAGACCAGTTATATTCTTCGCATGCACCAATCACCCAAGCCATTTGACCTAATACACTCTGATATTTGGGGACCCTCTTTTGTTACTGCTTTGTCAGGTTCTTGTTACTATGTGACATTTGTAGATGACCATACTCGTTGTACTTGTGTCTACGTTTTGCATAGGAAGTCTGATGTACTCCCTATCATCACTCAGTTTCTTCAGATGATTAAGACACAATTCGATGTCATTGTTCGTGCTCTTCGTTCGAATAATGTCAAAGAATATGTGTCTGATGCCTTAGTGTCTCACCATTCTTCTTAGGATATCTTTCAGCAACTCACTTGTCCATATACTCCTGAGCAAAATAGAGTTGCTGAAAGGAAAAATAGGAGTCTAATAGGGATGGTACGTTGTATGCTTAGAGGTATGGGGGTACCAAAATCTTATTGACATTTTGTTATTTTGACTTCTACCTTTCTGTGTAATCGTACACCGAGTCGTGTTCTTCAGCTAGAGCTCCCTTACAAGTCTTATTCTCTGAGCGAAAACTTTTTTTGGTCCCCTTTGTGTTTTTGGCTACATATGTTTTGTTCAGGATCGGTCTTCTACTCGTCATAAGCTTGATGATAAAACGATTCGTTGTGTCTTTGTGGGCTATTGTCATCAGTCTAAGGGGTATCAGTGTTATGATCCTATTAGGCGTCGTATGTATCATAGTTTAGATGTTATCTTTCTTGAGCACATTCCTTATTGTTCTTCTATTCCTGTGTCTACCCCTCCAGTTGATGATATTCCCTTTTATTTTTCGTTACTACAGGAACTAGAGTCATTAGTCACTATCACTACAGAGTCATCAGTCTCTCCTCCACCAGAGCCACTCGTCCTTGTCAGTACAGAGTCACCAGTCTCTCTTCTTTTACAGGTTTATGTTTGTCGCCCTCGCTCTTATCCCCTGCTGATGTCCCCTTTACCTTAGGTGATGCAGGTACTATTTCTCAATTTGTTGAGCATATTGATGCATCTGCTGTTAGTACTGATGAGATTGCAGGTATTGAGCTAGTTATTTTTTTTGATAAGACATTGTTAGTGGAGGATGATGATTTAGGGCGTCGTTATCCGCAGCATGATCGCCGTCCAGTTGTCCGTTATGGTTGGACGGTCAGGACTTTATATCTGATCTCTGTTTTATGTTTCTTATGGTGATCTCTGTCGGTTCCTCGCTCTGTTTCAGAGGCTATGCGGGAGCCCCTATGGTTCCTGTGGGTTCTTCAGCGTAATCATACGTGGGATCTTGTCTCTTTACCTTCAGGGGTGAAGCCTATTGGCTGTCGTTGGGTTTACACCTTGAAGTTTCTTGCGGATGGAACTATTGATCGTCACAAGGCTAGGCTTGTGGCGAAGGGTTTTACTTAGGTACCAGGTCATGATTTTGGTGCTACCTTTGCCCCCGTGACAAAATTAACTATTGTTTGATTGATTATTTCTCTGGCTGCGGAATACTCTTGGCCTCTTCATTAGTTGGATGTGAAAAATACATTTCTTCACGGTGATCTGGATGAGATTATTTATATGGATGCATCACCAGACTTTCGTGGTGAAGGGGAGTATGCTGGAAAAGTATGTCGACTGCGTAAGTCTCTCTATGGACTGAAACAGTCACCACGAGCCTGGTTCTCTCGCTTTAGTGATGTAGTTGTACGTTTAGGGTTCACCAGATATCATTCTGATCATACCTGCTTCATTCGACGGAATATTTCTGGACAGTGTGTTATCCTTTTGGTATATGTTGATGATATTATTATTACTAGAGATGATATTTCTGGGACTATGCAGGTTAAGGTAGACTTTGGGAAGGCCTTCGATGTGAAGGATTTTGGATTTCTGCAATATTTTCTTGGGATTGAGGTTACCCATAGCAGCAGGGGTATTGTTTTGTCTTAGAGAAAGTATGTTTTGGATCTTCTCTCAAACACTGGGATGTTGGGGTGCAAACCGGCATCATCACCCATGATTTCAAATCTAAAGCTTACTGTTGAAGGTGAGGAGTTGCGAGATCCGACTGTTTATCAGAGGTTGGTAGGTAGACTTATCTACCTAGCCAACACTAGGCTAGACATTTCATTCGCTGTCAGCCGAGTTAGTCAGTTCATGCACAGGCCGTGTCAGCCTCATCTTGATGCAGTTTATCATATTCTTTGGTACCTCAAGTCTTGTCTTGGACTTGAGTTGTTCTATGCATCAGAATCTCAAATTGGTTATCTAGCCTGTTATTCAAATTCAAATAATGGGGAAACATGTGACGGTCGATCTACTATGGACTTCTGTGCTTTTCGAGGGACTCATCTTATCTCTTGGAAGAGCAAGAAGCAAGTAATTGTCTCTCGTTCGTCAGCAGAGGCAGAGTATCGGGCACTGGCACTTGGCACATGTGAGATTATCTGGCTACGATCGATTCTTGGCGAGTTGAGATTTTCAGTGGCTTCTTCATCTACATTATATTATGATAATCGATCTGCTATTCAGCTCGCTTCTGACTCTGTATTACATGAGAGGACAAAGCATATAGAGATCGATGTTCATTTTCTTCGGGAGAAGGTTCGATGTAGTATTGTCACTCCATTGTTTGTGGGAGCCAGTGATCAGATTGCGAATGTTTTCACCAAACCTGTCACTCTATCCATTCTTCGGGACTTTGTTGTCAAGCTTGACTTAGTTGATATTTTTGCGCCTAGCTTGAGGGGGAGTATTGGAGTATAGTCTAGTTTATTAGGGTTTCTTTTCCCTTTTTTACCCTTACTATGATTTTATATTTTGCCTATACCACAAGGATGTTTTGGTCACTTTGTATTATTATTTGACTATATATATGGAGTTCTATTCTTAGTTTGAGTATCCCTTTTCACTCACAACTATTTCAAGTTTTCATAATGTGGACACCCAAAAATTCATTGATAAATTAGTTTTTTGGTAAAAGAGAGAACTACAACTTATTAGAGTGAAAATGGAATTATGACACCGAGTTATGTTGAATAAGTTCAGGTTTATGATTATGAAAGAATCCCACTTGTTTTTTAAATATAAAATAGTCCCTAAATTTTTAGGAATTTTTCAAATTCAAAAAACAAGTCTTTGATACAGCCTCTGTGATAACCCAAAGGAACAGACAATATCCACAAGAGAAATGTTATTTGAACTTTATTTGGGAACCTACTAATATACAATCATTGGATTAATTGTGGATTCCATCTAATATTAGAACTCACAACTAATCTAATAGTTACATTGAAGACACGTCATTATGTCTCTAAATAAGATCCTGAAATAAGGTCTCAATAAAATTGCTCCATCCACAAATATATCCACTTCAGAAACGGTAATAATGGCCTCAACCCAAGAAATACTTGATCAATATAAAAGCTAATTTGTCAGAGTAGAATCCATGAAACTAACTATTTACAGAGTGGACCAACAATGTTCCTAACCAAAAAATCAAAAAGGTTTAACTGAACTGAAGATTCTAGCTAAAAACTGGGCAGCCATCAACGGATATTCCAGGGGCTGTTGGACACGAAGCCAGTGGACATCCTTCTCCACTGTTTCCCCACCAACTAAGCTCAACGTTCCTTGATTGCAGGGCAATGAACATTAACACAGTCATGAAGGCAGTACCAGCATCAAGACCACCAGAAAGGACATAGTTGTAGCGCTCCCACCACTTAGATCGATACCTGAAAACAACAAAGCCTGACAGGAATCCCACAATAATCCAACTGGTATAGTTGACAGCGGAAGCAGGAGGCATCATTGCTGTAGCCCCTAACAAGACGGGCATGTGGATGAGGCCAATCCATTGCTTCTGTGGAAATATTTTGTGTGCCAACCAGACTAGTAGAGGAGCAATGGCTCCACCTAAAAAGAACCAGTTGACATTAGAGTAGACACCAAGGTCTCCGAAGATTCTACGAGGTCCAACAAGCCCCCAAATAACAGAAGCATCATAGAACACATGGTCCATTGGACACTTCCATTGGCTGTCAGATGGCAGCACAGAAGTATCACAAAGGTTGGGGATGGCTCCCATCAGCCACCAAGCTGTTATCTGGTAGATTACTACTGATATAAGTGTCCCCACCACCTGAAAAGTTCATAGTAGTTAGTGTTGTTCATTGATATCCACAGGCAAACTAGAGCATTTGAGAAACAGACCTGAGCTATGAACATCGCTCTGGGTGGAATCTTCATGTAGTGACCAAGCTTGAAGTCTGACAAAAATGTTAGAGCTTGAGTCATGCTGATATATCCATACACCTTAAAGCACATGTTAGCAACAGGGCGCCCTGGGTACATGTACCCAATAATGTATTCTGTGATAATATTAAGACCTGGTGCCTGTTCACCCGAAAGAGAATGGACAAAAAATATCAGTGTTTAAACATCACATGATTTTGATTTTACATACAGGTTTAAATAACTTTGATGTTTACCTGGTTTGTTGTGGCAACGATAATACCAATTGGAAGGGTAAAAAACAGTGCAATGCCACACGCTAGCAAGACACCCCACCAAGGCAACTGAAGTATGTCATTGTAGTACTCACAAGCGAACATGATAGCAGCGATGTTTACTAAGAGAATGATGATAAACCACCACATAGGAACTTGTTTGTATGCCTTCATAAGCTGTGTGTGTATATCCATCTTTTTATTCACTTCAAAGGCCCTCCTGCTTTGCTTCCACATATCCCTGAAAGAGTAAAAGTTCAAAGGAGCTTTTAGCTTGGTTTGGAAAGTGAACCATAAGAGCTTAATTCATATCATGGATGGTGGGCACCAACACTTGATAAATGGAAAATTCTTAGTTCAACGGGGCAGTACATAAAAGTTTACATGATATAGACAGAGGAGAGTTACTTTAATCATTTCCCGAGTTTCACAGAAATACATTGCATTGACAGCAAAAGTTCAAAAGAGGACACAAATCTGTATAAGCATAGGCTTAAAATTCTGTGCCAAATGCTAGCCTTGAATCTGAATTCTTCTTTTACCGGGGTCATTTATTTCCACAAACCATAGTTTTTCACTTAGACAAGTTGGGTTACAAGGTGTGTTCTCAGGAGTCAAAATATATGAATGTGGTGGAGTGTACCTTCCATTGAAAAGTAGGACGTGGACGACAGTAGCAGAAAGCGTAGCAAATCCAATACCATATGTCATAGCAAAGAAGGTGCTTATATATAGAGGCCCAGCTTTTGCATAAGCAGCCTTGTCAAGATGAAAGTGGGAATTGATGATGCTTGAAGTGTGGTAGTTTGAACCATCTAACATGAAAAGATCTTCAGAAAATAATGGGAAGTTCTTGGCATTGTAGACATTCTTCCAGTAACTGAGAGGTGTCATCACATACATCACAACACAGAATCCAATGGCAACATTTGCAGTGGCAAACCATGGGCTGGCTAGAGGACTGCCCAGGTATGATGAAATGGTAGACCAGTCAAATCCTAAGGAGCCAATCCCGAGTCCTTGTGATCCTGAGCCCAGTTGTTGCACTAGGATGGACTTGGGAGCAAGCCAACATATCCAAGAAATTGTTGTTAACATTTGAAAAAGAAAGCCAGAGAAGACATAGTAAGCAAAGCTGCTGATTAAAGCAATGAGGAAGAACTGGGTACGAGTCGTGCCACCTTTGGGTCTCTTCTCCTTCTCATGTAGAGCCCTGTGGCATTAATTTGTATGTGTACGAAATAATAAAGTGAGCATAGAAGTCAAGGCTGCAATGATACTTAATGCAGAACAATGAAGGAGGTTAGATACCTGAATAATGAGACTTGAACCAGATTACTTGGCCACCACATCTCTCCTGGCTCAACCAGATATTTCCGGAAAAGCCCTGCCCAACCAAATCCTAGAACCTACAAATTTATATATGAAAAAGGTTGGAACACTGCAAGAATTCTATTAAGTTGCTATCAATAGGCCTTACACCATCAGGGCTGTATGCATTTACCTGTAACTAACATCTGACCCTATTGTCAATTATATCATCATATAAAAGTAATATTTGGGCAGCTGAGTCAAGATAATAAACAAATTTAATCTCTACATCTGTAATTCAAGTATTCATGTAAAAAAGTTCAAATTATTCCCAAAATTCCCTAACTTGGTTTCATTAGCCCCAAATTATACCTTATTTTAGCAGATGTAAAACCAAGATTTAAACCAACTACCCGATAAGAATTCCCAGATACATCCTTCCATGTTCTCCTCAATAACCAATTCAAAGAACTCCATGAAATCTTTATTCCACATCTTTACTTATATGTAAGATCATTGATATGTTCAGTAAGAATAAGAGATTGAAAGAGAAAGGCACCTGGTGGTAATCATGACATGTTCAGTAAGAATAAGAGATTGAAAGAGACAGGCACCTGGGTGGTAATCATAACAAGAAAGGCAGGGATAAACGTGAGCCTCCTCTTGTAATAAAGCTTAACAGCACTTAATACATGAGTGGCATAAACAGTTCCAGCACCAGCATTGGCAAATATTGTAATCAAAACATGTTCTTTGACATTGAACGGCCCCGGATTCATCGTAAACTCCCAGCGCGTACCCCTGAAGAACACTCGATTCGAAAGGGTTCTCGCCATCAAGTGCCCAATCGGCACGACAGCAATCTGAGCAGAGATTGAACTAACCGTCAATGGCTCAGTCCTGTACCAGAAAAACTGGTTGACGAACGACAATACAACGCAAGCAGTGATCCCCAAAACCCACATTCTGAATGTAAGCACCGGCATGTTGGGATCATCGGTTTTGGGCACTGTTACATTGACTTGTTTGATGGGGCAGTCCCGGGAATCGGACTCCGCCATGACCGAATCTTCACGAATCTCAGCCATGGAATTGAGTTGAAGAGGATTGTAAATGGCCTACAGATTCAAATGTATCTACAGAGATCGATGTTGGGTAAGCTATAAATGTTTAATAAGTATCTCAAAAGTAGTTGTGTCCCCTTGAATCTCTCCTAGATACGTAGTAGTGTTTGATTCGCATCTGGAGACCTCATTCTAAGAGATAAGCTAACATTTTTCGGAGAGGTAGTCCCATAACTTTAACAACTATCTCTTCCTTCAAGATATGCATGCCCGGCTAAACTGTAGATCCGAAAAAGAATGAGGTCTAGGCTCGCACATGAAAAAAAAAAACTAAACTTAGAGTTTACTGATCACTAATATAAAATAGGGCACTTTCAACAAATTCATTTTACGGTTTTAAATTATTTATCTAACGATCAAGAAATTATTTTTTTTTCCTTCAATATTTCTCCTCTAACCGGTCAACAATTACGACTGATTTGGACACATCTTATGATCTCAAATTCATTTATCTAACAGTCAAGAAATTACCACTTTTTTCTTAATATTTCCCTCCAATTGGTCGACGATTACGGTTGGTCTTGGAACGCAGGATTTTCTTTAACATACTCCCTTCGTTCCTAAATATCTATCGTTTAAGGTTTTTGCACAGAGATTAAGGAAGCTATTAAATAGTTGTAATATGAATAAAAAATAATTATACACGACTAAAATACTCTTATTCAATACGTATTGGAAATGAAATGAATATGAAAGACACTTAACTTCTATCTAATCTAATGTATGAACAGTTAATGATAAATTTGAAAGAAAAAATATTAATTATACTTTAGTTTCATTAAACGACAGATATTATGGAACAAAAAAAATTGTGTAAAACGACAGATATTTAGAAACGGAGGGAGTAATAATTAAATGAGTCAAATTTGTCATTAATATTATTTGTGTAGTGTAACATTTTGAATTTTTATAAAACACATTAATAATATTTTGATTAAAAAAAACTCATAAATTTAACAAATAAAAAAAACAAGAGCATTACTTAACACATTTATATTGATTATAATTAATTTTAATTTTATTTATTTAATTAATTATCTCAAACTAACATGTCTTACACGTACCTTAAATCAAAAGTTTAAGACTAATTTTTTTTATCTCTTAAGAAAATTCAATGCTAATATATTTTTATAAACTAATAATTTTGTAATAACTTGTACTAATTAAAAAATAATATTTTATAAATGATATTTGTAGAACTTTTTTTGATAGAAAATTCAACGTTTTTTTTTTTATATTTGTAGATTTGACTCGATTTTGATTACATATATAAATTAATGTTCGATTTTTATTACATGTATATAAATTAATTTTTTTTAAGTCAATTCTATCATATTTAGTGAATTTATCTATAAAATAAAACATAAAAGACTTCAATAAGTTCATCTGACTGTCTTAAATAAACTCATTCAACGACCACCTAAATCGCTCTGAAAATTATTCAGATTGAATTTTACCTTCATCTTTTCACCCTTCACTCTCTCTCTCTCTGATAATGGCGAATAGAAGAGGGGTCTAGGACCACCCTGGATTTTATTTATTTTATTTATATATGTTTTATATATTTTTTTGGATATTCTTAATTGGGACCACTATAATGATTTATAAAAAAAAAATTAATTGCGTCAAACAAGTTGGGTACTAGAAACCAAAAAAAAAAAATCTATACCAAATCTCTTAAAAATAGCAAAATAAATTTGATTCCTTAGAGTATTGGTATGATTTGTTGGAACTTTATTTGGTTCAAAAATTATAGAATATATAGTCAAAATTAAGTAAAATATAGAATTTGAAAGAAGATTAAATATTGTAGAATATTACTTTTATTTGTTTCAAATCTATAATATTAAGTAAGACAGACTTTAATAAGTTCATTCGATAGTTTTAAATAAACCCATCTAATGGCCTCTAACATCCCTCCCAAAACCATTAACAATGAATTTCTATCCTCCCAAATCCATCTCTTCTTACTTGCGTTGCACCGTGCCTTTAGGCACGGATTATCCCTAGTGAAATATAAATTAAAAATTAAAACTTATTATAATTTAGCTTTAAAAAAGGTTTCAAAAAAAATTAAGTCAACAAAATAAAATTTTGAATTTAGGTCTAAAAGTGCAATCTACTCCACACTTACACATGCACATTTATTAGAGAATAGAAAAAAGGTTAGTACTTAAATAAAGAATTATTAGAGAATAGAAAAAAGGTTAGTACTTAAATAAAGAAAAAAAGTATAATAAGTATATCTCTCTTCAACAAATAAAAATAAATCGAGCACATTTTTTACTTCTCTCAAACTCAATTTTATTCTCATTTAAGCACAAAACACTAATTAATTAAATTGTTTATTTTCTTAAAAGATCCACAATAAAAAATAATTCATATAAAAAAAACTTGTAATAAAGTTGTTATTAGAGAAAATAAAATACAACAAAACAATAGGTGAACGTCACATGCATAAACAAGTTATGGTTCATAACAAAATAATAAAATAATTCAATAACAAGATAATAAAAAAATTATGAATACATACTGATAGTCGATAATGTAATACCATAATTTTCTTGATGAACATATAAAACAAATAAAAAGAACAGAAAAATAGTAATGAAATAATATATTATGTTCTGAAACGTGCAGTTCAAACAAAAGATGAGAAAGACAAACAAATGTGCAGATCTATTTACTAAAAAATGTGTACTTAGCCATGATAATCCATGTACATTTACAATTCCTATGGATTTGTATTATTGAACATTTGCACTCAGATAAAATGGATATGAAATAACACATATGTAATGTTTAATATATATTAAATGTCTAAATTACTAAAAAGAAAAATTATGTGACACCACGTTGTAATATTGAACATTTTTATTATAATAGTATCTTATAACAGTCCACACATTATTTTTGGCAAATTAAAAAAAATGCATAAAATATGGAGTAACATATGTGCTACCTTTAATCTTTGCATGTCATCTATTAATTAATTTATTTCACTTAATCGATTTTATAGACAAAGAGTCCATAATGAGGCACAAGTAGAGACTATAATTGTTACAAGATGCACAAACACTTCGATCATTTGAATAGGATGAGGTATAGCAAGGTCAACCCTAGAGCCCCGACCATTAAAATAGTCGCCTAAGGCCCCAACTTAATTTTTACTTTTTAGTTCAATTTCATGTACTGAGAGTCTTTTGAATGGATCAAGTATCAAGTTAAAGGCTCAATATATTTCATAAATCTATTTAAAATTTTATAAAAAAAACCCTAAAAAATAATAATATGTTAGCAAGTCTATAAAAAGCCTTATATATATATAAAGTCCTAAAATATAATCAAGTCTTATAAAAAAATCTAAAAGTAATAATTTCTAACTTTAAAAATGGTAGGCTCTCAAATTATTTTCACTAATTTTTCTTTCATTCTCACCACTTCTCTCCAACCTTTCCTCTCTCTCACACTCTTATTGTCTTGATGTGATTCTTTATGCTAATCTCTAGCTTTCTTGTTATTTCTTTAAGACTTCAGTCAATTTATTTTTCTACTTCACAATTACACTCANAATAGCTGAACAATTTTGAGAATAACTCTAACAATTGTACACAATTATCTAGCTTCTGTTAAGGATAAAAAACTAAAGAATTGACTATAAAAACTGATAGTAATATATAAATTGATCTTACCGAAAGATAAGACAGATAGAATTGATTTTCGGGGGAAAAAANTAATTTATTATTTGATCCCACCCAATCCCAAAGCCAATAAAATATTAAAAATAAATCATATCGCAACTCTCTATAAAACGTCTAATAATGGTTAAAAAAATTATTATCGTCTTAAAATATTAAATAAAGTTTCATATAAAATTCTCACTTTGAGCCCTAATTTGTATTGAGCTACCCTAGCAGATATTGGTATTTGAATCATGTGTAGTCACAAATCACAACTAAATCAAACACTTTGGGAACTCCTAATTTTCGAAAAAAGCCAATCCTCCTTTGGAAGAGCAAAATAAAGGAGTCAATACATGGTTCGGAGTCGTCNAAAAAAAAAAAAAAAAAGAAGAAAAAGTCTCTAGAAAGAAATCAAAATAGATTTAGTAGTATTTAATCAAGAGAACGAGAGTGCAATGAAAGACAAAAGCAAACCTATAAACTAAATTTTTTTTACTTTTTTTTTTTACAACTTTTTTTTTTAGGGGGAGAGGGAGGGGAAATGAGACTTGAACCCTTGACTTCAAGAAGACAAAACTTTCACAAGGTAAAGAGTATCATTGGACCAAAGACCNTCAAAGAAGCAGGGGCAGTTGAAAATTTGTATCCTTTGAGTTAGCCCCTTCTTCTACTAGAGTGAATAAACATCCATTGTAGTTGTAGTTCCCTCCTNACAAATCACAACTAAATCAAACACTTTGGGAACTCCTAATTTTCGAAAAAAGCCAATCCTCCTTTGGAAGAGCAAAATAAAGGAGTCAATACATGGTTCGGAGTCGTCAAAGAAGCAGGGGCAGTTGAAAATTTGTATCCTTTGAGTTAGCCCCTTCTTCTAGAGTGAATAAACATCCATTGTAGTTGTAGTTCCCTCCTATATATATATATATATATATAGATAGATAGATACCATGAAGGTAGGGTGACAATTATTAATACAACAACATAACACAAATTAGACAGACAATTGAGATTCAATAAATTTTTACTGTAAATTTAACAAGTTTGCAATATTATCGGTCAATGCCTCGGAGACTCTTTCGCAAAGTGACATTTATGGTCATTATAATAATAATAATATTATTATTATTATTATATGATAAACAAAGACCGTAACTACTAAAGAAATAGAAAAAAGTGAAAACGTCCCCTTGATTTAATAATTCAAAGAGTGGCTGCCATGCCATGTATGCCATCAACACCATCTGCTTTGAATCATTACTCGGCAAACACCAGGGGCAGCAATCAAAGCAGTTTTGACAGGTACTTCATAACATTATTAGAGCAACTCCAAAGAGTTTTTTAAAAATTTCTTCTTAACTATTTTAGTTAGTTCAGTTTTAAAATTTGTCTCCAATTATTCCACTAGTCATTAAAAACTAGTTTTTTTTTTTTTTTTGAGCCATTTTTCTCATTCCACAGCCCCTCATCGTCTTTATCCAGAATTACAGAGGAAGGCTAGCTATGGCGTCTTTTTCCAAGACACGTATGGACTTCTCTCATATTTCTCTCTCTCTCTCTCTTCCCACTGAAACTCCACCAAAACCCCTCTAATATTAGATTGAAAAAACCCCATTGCAATTGTACAAAAAAACAGACCAAAAATTTACCGAAACCCCACTCCAACTACACCAAAAATCAGACCAAAAACCCCACTACAACTGCACCAACAATCAGACCAAAAACTCCACTGAAACTGCAATAAAAATAAGACTAAAAACCCTGAATTGTCTCTCTTTCTTGGAGTAATTTGAAATTTATAATTTATAAGTTATTCTTACATCATTAGAATTTGTGGATTTCTCTAATTGGCGATGACATGACATGTTATGTATTATTTTACATTTTAACTATTAATAGTTAGTTGAAATAGTAGTTAAAATAAATAAAGTTGTTGAAATGAATTAATAAAAGTTGTTCTTTAAAATAGATAGTGTAATAAAAAAAAATATTTTTTGACTAACTATTTTATAACTAGTATCGCTGGAGTTGCTCTTATGTGCTTTTTCATATGCATCTTCCTTTTTATAACAATTATGAAAAAAATAAAAAAAAAATCCCACATATAATCTTCAATAAAATATTCTAAATACAACTACATAGCCCTTGTACTATTTTAAAATATCAATATATGTGAAAAATATTTTTTTATCCATCTTTACCCTTCAACAATGCAGGTATGACACTCTTATCTTTTAATAGTTAATTGCATATTAAACCTAATTGATCAACTCTACTAAATCCACAGGCTACCGGTTCCTTTTCCTACTGCCGTTAGCAACAACTCTCTCTCTCTCTCTCTCTCTCTCTCTCTATCAGCGATAACTATCCATATTCTCTCTTCTTTTAATGCTCTATTTGAGGTTATACATACAGATTCCAGGAAATAATGACCAAAAATTGAAATGGATGCAACAATTACTCACCAAATTTTCATTGATTTCATTTCCACATATTTCTTTCAGGTCATATTTACCATTGTGAGGTCAAACACTTTTTCTTCCCCCTCTCTCAGACGCCTACAGCCTTTGTTTCTTGGCATTGCTCAACCATCGGTGTGTACTGCTCCATTTGGTAAAATTTCTCTGTAAATGAAATTTTTATTTGGAGTATTTTTTTCTGCATCGTTGTATTGAATCTATCGTGAATAGTTTGACAATAATTATTATAACTCCGAACTCAATGGTCTCATGGCTTGTGCTTAACCCAATGAATCATTCATATTGACTATCTGGAGTTCATGAAATTTTCATTTGCGCGTCTTATTTGAAGTTATTTTTTTTCTACATCGTTTTATTGAATCTATCGTGTAAGGTTTGACAACAATTATTATAACTCCGAACTCAATGGTCTCATGGTTTGTGCTTAACTCAAAGAATCTTTCATACTGACTATCTAGAGCTCGTGAAATTTTCATTTGGGTGTCTTAATTGGAGTTATGTTTTTTTTATATTGTTTTCTTGAATCCATCGTGTATGGTTTGGCAACAATTATTATAACCACGAACTCAATGGTCTCACGACTTGTGCTTAACTCAACGAATCCTTCATACTGATTATCTGGAGCTCATGAAATACCAAGCAATTATGTGATTCTTTTGTGTTGTATAACATAATACTGGGTCCAACATTTGTAGACCAATATGCACATCAATTGAAATAATGCCAATAGAAGCAATCATGTGATTTTAAGTTTTTTTATTGATAGTATATATGTGGATTTGGTTGTTCCAATTGAAGATTACTGCAGAAAATGTGTAGGTTGCTATAGTCGATGTGCAAATCTGGCCTTTTTTAAAAAAGGCAAACCCTTTGATATTGCAGCAATTGCATACATTTTCATTAAATTTTGTGACTTTTCATTCCGCAATTTTGTGACTATACTAATATCTTTGACACCCTTGTGATTTGAGGAAGGGGCTTTGAATAGCTGAACAATTTTGAGAATAACTCTAACAATTGTACACAATTATCTAGCTTCTGTTAAGGATAAAAAACTAAAGAATTGACTATAAAAACTGATAGTAATATATAAACTGATCTTACCGAAAGATAAGACAGATAGAATTGATTTTCGGGGGGAAAAAAATTTAAAAAGTTTAAAGTTTGAATCTCTACTTGAAATAAAAAAAGAAAAAGAAAAAGTCTCTAGAAAGAAATCAAAATAGATTTAATAGTATTTAATCAAGAGAACGAGAGTGCAATGAAAGACAAAAGCAAACCTATAAACTAAATTTTTTTTACTTTTTTTTTTACAACTTTTTTTTTTAGGGGGAGAAGGAGGGGAAATGAGACTTGAACCCTTGACCTCAAAAAGATAAAACTTTCACAAGGTAAAGAGTATCATTGGACCAAAGATCNATTTGAATCATGTGTAGTCACAAATCACAACTAAATCAAACACTTTGGGAACTCCTAATTTTCGAAAAAAGCCAATCCTCCTTTGGAAGAGCAAAATAAAGGAGTCAATACATGGTTCGGAGTCGTCAAAGAAGCAGGGGCAGTTGAAAATTTGTATCCTTTGAGTTAGCCCCTTCTTCTAGAGTGAATAAACATCCATTGTAGTTGTAGTTCCCTCCTATATATATATATATATATATAGATAGATAGATACCATGAAGGTAGGGTGACAATTATTAATACAACAACATAACACAAATTAGACAGACAATTGAGATTCAATAAATTTTTACTGTAAATTTAACAAGTTTGCAATATTATCGGTCAATGCCTCGGAGACTCTTTCGCAAAGTGACATTTATGGTCATTATAATAATAATAATATTATTATTATTATTATATGATAAACAAAGACCGTAACTACTAAAGAAATAGAAAAAAGTGAAAACGTCCCCTTGATTTAATAATTCAAAGAGTGGCTGCCATGCCATGTATGCCATCAACACCATCTGCTTTGAATCATTACTCGGCAAACACCAGGGGCAGCAATCAAAGCAGTTTTGACAGGTACTTCATAACATTATTAGAGCAACTCCAAAGAGTTTTTTAAAAATTTCTTCTTAACTATTTTAGTTAGTTCAGTTTTAAAATTTGTCTCCAATTATTCCACTAGTCATTAAAAACTAGTTTTTTTTTTTTTTTTGAGCCATTTTTCTCATTCCACAGCCCCTCATCGTCTTTATCCAGAATTACAGAGGAAGGCTAGCTATGGCGTCTTTTTCCAAGACACGTATGGACTTCTCTCATATTTCTCTCTCTCTCTCTCTTCCCACTGAAACTCCACCAAAACCCCTCTAATATTAGATTGAAAAAACCCCATTGCAATTGTACAAAAAAACAGACCAAAAATTTACCGAAACCCCACTCCAACTACACCAAAAATCAGACCAAAAACCCCACTACAACTGCACCAACAATCAGACCAAAAACTCCACTGAAACTGCAATAAAAATAAGACTAAAAACCCTGAATTGTCTCTCTTTCTTGGAGTAATTTGAAATTTATAATTTATAAGTTATTCTTACATCATTAGAATTTGTGGATTTCTCTAATTGGCGATGACATGACATGTTATGTATTATTTTACATTTTAACTATTAATAGTTAGTTGAAATAGTAGTTAAAATAAATAAAGTTGTTGAAATGAATTAATAAAAGTTGTTCTTTAAAATAGATAGTGTAATAAAAAAAAATATTTTTTGACTAACTATTTTATAACTAGTATCGCTGGAGTTGCTCTTATGTGCTTTTTCATATGCATCTTCCTTTTTATAACAATTATGAAAAAAATAAAAAAAAAATCCCACATATAATCTTCAATAAAATATTCTAAATACAACTACATAGCCCTTGTACTATTTTAAAATATCAATATATGTGAAAAATATTTTTTTATCCATCTTTACCCTTCAACAATGCAGGTATGACACTCTTATCTTTTAATAGTTAATTGCATATTAAACCTAATTGATCAACTCTACTAAATCCACAGGCTACCGGTTCCTTTTCCTACTGCCGTTAGCAACAACTATCTCTCTCTCTCTCTCTCTCTCTCTCTATCAGCGATAACTATCCATATTCTCTCTTCTTTTAATGCTCTATTTGAGGTTATACATACAGATTCCAGGAAATAATGACCAAAAATTGAAATGGATGCAACAATTACTCACCAAATTTTCATTGATTTCATTTCCACATATTTCTTTCAGGTCATATTTACCATTGTGAGGTCAAACACTTTTTCTTCCCCCTCTCTCAGACGCCTACAGCCTTTGTTTCTTGGCATTGCTCAACCATCGGTGTGTACTGCTCCATTTGGTAAAATTTCTCTGTAAATGAAATTTTTATTTGGAGTATTTTTTTCTGCATCGTTGTATTGAATCTATCGTGAATAGTTTGACAATAATTATTATAACTCCGAACTCAATGGTCTCATGGCTTGTGCTTAACCCAATGAATCATTCATATTGACTATCTGGAGCTCATGAAATTTTCATTTGAGCGTCTTATTTGAAGTTATTTTTTTTCTACATCGTTTTATTGAATCTATCGTGTAAGGTTTGACAACAATTATTATAACTCCGAACTCAATGGTCTCATGGTTTGTGCTTAACTCAAAGAATCTTTCATACTGACTATCTAGAGCTCGTGAAATTTTCATTTGGGCGTCTTAATTGGAGTTATGTTTTTTTTATATTGTTTTCTTGAATCCATCGTGTATGGTTTGGCAACAATTATTATAACCACGAACTCAATGGTCTCACGACTTGTGCTTAACTCAACGAATCCTTCATACTGATTATCTGGAGCTCATGAAATACCAAGCAATTATGTGATTCTTTTGTGTTGTATAACATAATACTGGGTCCAACATTTGTAGACCAATATGCACATCAATTGAAATAATGCCAATAGAAGCAATCATGTGATTTTAAGTTTTTTTATTGATAGTATATATGTGGATTTGGTTGTTCCAATTGAAGATTACTGCAGAAAATGTGTAGGTTGCTATAGTCGATGTGCAAATCTGGCCTTTTTTAAAAAAGGCAAACCCTTTGATATTGCAGCAATTGCATACATTTTCATTAAATTTTGTGACTTTTCATTCCGCAATTTTGTGACTATACTAATATCTTTGACACCCTTGTGATTTGAGGAAGGGGCTTTGAATAGCTGAACAATTTTGAGAATAACTCTAACAATTGTACACAATTATCTAGCTTCTGTTAAGGATAAAAAACTAAAGAATTGACTATAAAAACTGATAGTAATATATAAATTGATCTTACCGAAAGATAAGACAGATAGAATTGATTTTCGGGGGAAAAAAAATTTAAAAAGTTTAAAGTTTGAATCTCTACTTGAAATAAAAAAAAAAAAAAAAAGAAGAAAAAGTCTCTAGAAAGAAATCAAAATAGATTTAGTAGTATTTAATCAAGAGAACGAGAGTGCAATGAAAGACAAAAGCAAACCTATAAACTAAATTTTTTTTACTTTTTTTTTTTACAACTTTTTTTTTTAGGGGGAGAGGGAGGGGAAATGAGACTTGAACCCTTGACTTCAAGAAGACAAAACTTTCACAAGGTAAAGAGTATCATTGGACCAAAGACCTATCGGTATAAACTAATTGAAAAATCTGTGAATGGGATATCACACACATGCTAGAATGTGCAATTTAATTTTACATATTGTTTAAGTTTATGGGCAGGAACTCCAATAAGACTGCTCATTAGATTATTTCAAAAAAAAAAAATGTAAAACTAACAATTCATTAGAGCTTTTAATCTATTTTCTCACTAGATTGTTGCAGAAAAGAAAAGTTTANCTTCTAGAGTGAATAAACATCCATTGTAGTTGTAGTTCCCTCCTATATATATATATATATATATAGATAGATAGATACCATGAAGGTAGGGTGACAATTATTAATACAACAACATAACACAAATTAGACAGACAATTGAGATTCAATAAATTTTTACTGTAAATTTAACAAGTTTGCAATATTATCGGTCAATGCCTCGGAGACTCTNTTAAGTTTATGGGCAGGAACTCCAATAAGACTGCTCATTAGATTATTTCAAAAAAAAAAAAATGTAAAACTAACAATTCATTAGAGCTTTTAATCTATTTTCTCACTAGATTGTTGCAGAAAAGAAAAGTTGANCATAACACAAATTAGACAGACAATTGAGATTCAATAAATTTTTACTGTAAATTTAAAAATAATATAATATGACTTGCAAGTGCAAAATAATAAAGGAATTAATATGGTGTTTGATTACTGACGCCATCATTCCAATGTGACCACACAGGCCACATTAAAGAAAATAATTTTTAAATTTCAATTTTTTATATTAATCAATTAATTTGATGCTTAAATTTTAATACATACAAAACAATTTTATATTAAAAAATTCAGTAATAAACATTTAAATTCGAGATTTAGTATTGAATTTTTAATTTTATCAAACCCAAATAACTCATTGAAAATTTTGAATTCTTTTATATTTTCATTTCTTGATGAATTAATTCTTATAAAATTAAAAGAGTTAAAAATTAATTGGATCGGGTTGAGTAGATCAGAGGAATCTTTCAAACAAAATCAGAAGCAAATACGTCATGGAGGGAATTTCATGAGTGCGAGTGCGAGGTACGCTAACAAGTTTGCAATATTATCGGTCAATGCCTCATAGACTCTTTCGCAAAGTGACATTTATGGTCATTATAATAATAATAATATTATTATTATTATTATATGATAAACAAAGACCGTAACTACTAAAGAAATAGAAAAAAGTGAAAACGTCCCCTTGATTTAATAATTCAAAGAGTGGCTGCCATGCCATGTATGCCATCAACACCATCTGCTTTGAATCATTACTCGGCAAACACCAGGGGCAGCAATCAAAGCAGTTTTGACAGGTACTTCATAACATTATTAGAGCAACTCCAAAGAGTTTTTTAAAAATTTCTTCTTAACTATTTTAGTTAGTTCAGTTTTAAAATTTGTCTCCAATTATTCCACTAGTCATTAAAAACTAGTTTTTTTTTTTTTTTTGAGCCATTTTTCTCATTCCACAGCCCCTCATCGTCTTTATCCAGAATTACAGAGGAAGGCTAGCTATGGCGTCTTTTTCCAAGACACGTATGGACTTCTCTCATATTTCTCTCTCTCTCTCTCTTCCCACTGAAACTCCACCAAAACCCCTCTAATATTAGATTGAAAAAACCCCATTGCAATTGTACAAAAAAACAGACCAAAAATTTACCGAAACCCCACTCCAACTACACCAAAAATCAGACCAAAAACCCCACTACAACTGCACCAACAATCAGACCAAAAACTCCACTGAAACTGCAATAAAAATAAGACTAAAAACCCTGAATTGTCTCTCTTTCTTGGAGTAATTTGAAATTTATAATTTATAAGTTATTCTTACATCATTAGAATTTGTGGATTTCTCTAATTGGCGATGACATGACATGTTATGTATTATTTTACATTTTAACTATTAATAGTTAGTTGAAATAGTAGTTAAAATAAATAAAGTTGTTGAAATGAATTAATAAAAGTTGTTCTTTAAAATAGATAGTGTAATAAAAAAAAATATTTTTTGACTAACTATTTTATAACTAGTATCGCTGGAGTTGCTCTTATGTGCTTTTTCATATGCATCTTCCTTTTTATAACAATTATGAAAAAAAAAAAAAAAAAATCCCACATATAATCTTCAATAAAATATTCTAAATACAACTACATAGCCCTTGTACTATTTTAAAATATCAATATATGTGAAAAATATTTTTTTATCCATCTTTACCCTTCAACAATGCAGGTATGACACTCTTATCTTTTAATAGTTAATTGCATATTAAACCTAATTGATCAACTCTACTAAATCCACAGGCTACCGGTTCCTTTTCCTACTGCCGTTAGCAACAACTATCTCTCTCTCTCTCTATCTCTCTCTCTCTCTCTCTATCAGCGATAACTATCCATATTCTCTCTTCTTTTAATGCTCTATTTGAGGTTATACATACAGATTCCAGGAAATAATGACCAAAAATTGAAATGGATGCAACAATTACTCACCAAATTTTCATTGATTTCATTTCCACATATTTCTTTCAGGTCATATTTACCATTGTGAGGTCAAACACTTTTTCTTCCCCCTCTCTCAGACGCCTACAGCCTTTGTGTCTTGGCATTGCTCAACCATCGGTGTACTGCTCCATTTGGTAAAATTTCTCTGTAAATGAAATTTTTATTTGGAGTATTTTTTTCTGCATCGTTGTATTGAATCTATCGTGAATAGTTTGACAATAATTATTATAACTCCGAACTCAATGGTCTCATGGCTTGTGCTTAACCCAATGAATCATTCATATTGACTATCTGGAGTTCATGAAATTTTCATTTGCGCGTCTTATTTGAAGTTATTTTTTTTCTACATCGTTTTATTGAATCTATCGTGTAAGGTTTGACAACAATTATTATAACTCCGAACTCAATGGTCTCATGGTTTGTGCTTAACTCAAAGAATCTTTCATACTGACTATCTAGAGCTCGTGAAATTTTCATTTGGGTGTCTTAATTGGAGTTATGTTTTTTTTATATTGTTTTCTTGAATCCATCGTGTATGGTTTGGCAACAATTATTATAACCACGAACTCAATGGTCTCACGACTTGTGCTTAACTCAACGAATCCTTCATACTGATTATCTGGAGCTCATGAAATACCAAGCAATTATGTGATTCTTTTGTGTTGTATAACATAATACTGGGTCCAACATTTGTAGACCAATATGCACATCAATTGAAATAATGCCAATAGAAGCAATCATGTGATTTTAAGTTTTTTTATTGATAGTATATATGTGGATTTGGTTGTTCCAATTGAAGATTACTGCAGAAAATGTGTAGGTTGCTATAGTCGATGTGCAAATCTGGCCTTTTTTAAAAAAGGCAAACCCTTTGATATTGCAGCAATTGCATACATTTTCATTAAATTTTGTGACTTTTCATTCCGCAATTTTGTGACTATACTAATATCTTTGACACCCTTGTGATTTGAGGAAGGGGCTTTGAATAGCTGAACAATTTTGAGAATAACTCTAACAATTGTACACAATTATCTAGCTTCTGTTAAGGATAAAAAACTAAAGAATTGACTATAAAAACTGATAGTAATATATAAACTGATCTTACCGAAAGATAAGACAGATAGAATTGATTTTCGGGGGGAAAAAAATTTAAAAAGTTTAAAGTTTGAATCTCTACTTGAAATAAAAAAAGAAAAAGAAAAAGTCTCTAGAAAGAAATCAAAATAGATTTAATAGTATTTAATCAAGAGAACGAGAGTGCAATGAAAGACAAAAGCAAACCTATAAACTAAATTTTTTTTACTTTTTTTTTTACAACTTTTTTTTTTAGGGGGAGAAGGAGGGGAAATGAGACTTGAACCCTTGACCTCAAAAAGATAAAACTTTCACAAGGTAAAGAGTATCATTGGACCAAAGATCTATCGGTATAAACTAATTGAAAAATCTGTGAATGGGATATCACACACATGCTAGAATGTGCAATTTAATTTTACATATTGTTTAAGTTTATGGGCAGGAACTCCAATAAGACTGCTCATTAGATTATTTCAAAAAAAAAAAATGTAAAACTAACAATTCATTAGAGCTTTTAATCTATTTTCTCACTAGATTGTTGCAGAAAAGAAAAGTTTAAATCTTCCCTTGAGAACCCCTCAACATGAACATAACCCTGACAATTCAACTACCTATCAGTACCACTAACACTACCACCAAGTAAGGTGGTCTAGAAGAATATCGTCCTTACTCTTCATCTTGAAGTTGAAAGTTCGAGTCTCGGAGTTTTTATTGGAGCTTGATGGTTGACTGCTATGCTAGCCTAGCTAAGTCTGGTCGGTGTTTCAGGCGCGATCAGAGGCCTTATGATCCCACCGGTGAGGGCCTATCGGGATGGTCGCTGGGCTCTCTTCCTTGCCCCCACCTCTTTTTTTATTTATCAAAAGANCTTCCCTTGAGAACCCCTCAACATGAACATAACCCTGACAATTCAACTACCTATCAGTACCACTAACACTACTACCAAGTAAGGTGGTCTAGAAGAATATCGTCCTTACTCTTCATCTTGAGGTTGAGAGTTCGAGTCTCGGAGTTTCTATTGGAACTTGATGATTGACCGCTATGCTAACCTAGTTAAGTCTGGTCAGTGTTTCAGGCGCGATCAGAGGCCTTATGATCTCACCGGTGAGGGCCTATCGGGGTGGTCGTTGGNTTATTATTATTATTATATGATAAACAAAGACCGTAACTACTAAAGAAATAGAAAAAAGTGAAAACGTCCCCTTGATTTAATAATTCAAAGAGTGGCTGCCATGCCATGTATGCCATCAACACCATCTGCTTTGAATCATTACTCGGCAAACACCAGGGGCAGCAATCAAAGCAGTTTTGACAGGTACTTCATAACATTATTAGAGCAACTCCAAAGAGTTTTTTAAAAATTTCTTCTTAACTATTTTAGTTAGTTCAGTTTTAAAATTTGTCTCCAATTATTCCACTAGTCATTAAAAACTAGTTTTTTTTTTTTTTTTGAGCCATTTTTCTCATTCCACAGCCCCTCATCGTCTTTATCCAGAATTACAGAGGAAGGCTAGCTATGGCGTCTTTTTCCAAGACACGTATGGACTTCTCTCATATTTCTCTCTCTCTCTCTCTTCCCACTGAAACTCCACCAAAACCCCTCTAATATTAGATTGAAAAAACCCCATTGCAATTGTACAAAAAAACAGACCAAAAATTTACCGAAACCCCACTCCAACTACACCAAAAATCAGACCAAAAACCCCACTACAACTGCACCAACAATCAGACCAAAAACTCCACTGAAACTGCAATAAAAATAAGACTAAAAACCCTGAATTGTCTCTCTTTCTTGGAGTAATTTGAAATTTATAATTTATAAGTTATTCTTACATCATTAGAATTTGTGGATTTCTCTAATTGGCGATGACATGACATGTTATGTATTATTTTACATTTTAACTATTAATAGTTAGTTGAAATAGTAGTTAAAATAAATAAAGTTGTTGAAATGAATTAATAAAAGTTGTTCTTTAAAATAGATAGTGTAATAAAAAAAAATATTTTTTGACTAACTATTTTATAACTAGTATCGCTGGAGTTGCTCTTATGTGCTTTTTCATATGCATCTTCCTTTTTATAACAATTATGAAAAAAAAAAAAAAAAAATCCCACATATAATCTTCAATAAAATATTCTAAATACAACTACATAGCCCTTGTACTATTTTAAAATATCAATATATGTGAAAAATATTTTTTTATCCATCTTTACCCTTCAACAATGCAGGTATGACACTCTTATCTTTTAATAGTTAATTGCATATTAAACCTAATTGATCAACTCTACTAAATCCACAGGCTACCGGTTCCTTTTCCTACTGCCGTTAGCAACAACTATCTCTCTCTCTCTCTATCTCTCTCTCTCTCTCTCTATCAGCGATAACTATCCATATTCTCTCTTCTTTTAATGCTCTATTTGAGGTTATACATACAGATTCCAGGAAATAATGACCAAAAATTGAAATGGATGCAACAATTACTCACCAAATTTTCATTGATTTCATTTCCACATATTTCTTTCAGGTCATATTTACCATTGTGAGGTCAAACACTTTTTCTTCCCCCTCTCTCAGACGCCTACAGCCTTTGTGTCTTGGCATTGCTCAACCATCGGTGTACTGCTCCATTTGGTAAAATTTCTCTGTAAATGAAATTTTTATTTGGAGTATTTTTTTCTGCATCGTTGTATTGAATCTATCGTGAATAGTTTGACAATAATTATTATAACTCCGAACTCAATGGTCTCATGGCTTGTGCTTAACCCAATGAATCATTCATATTGACTATCTGGAGTTCATGAAATTTTCATTTGCGCGTCTTATTTGAAGTTATTTTTTTTCTACATCGTTTTATTGAATCTATCGTGTAAGGTTTGACAACAATTATTATAACTCCGAACTCAATGGTCTCATGGTTTGTGCTTAACTCAAAGAATCTTTCATACTGACTATCTAGAGCTCGTGAAATTTTCATTTGGGTGTCTTAATTGGAGTTATGTTTTTTTTATATTGTTTTCTTGAATCCATCGTGTATGGTTTGGCAACAATTATTATAACCACGAACTCAATGGTCTCACGACTTGTGCTTAACTCAACGAATCCTTCATACTGATTATCTGGAGCTCATGAAATACCAAGCAATTATGTGATTCTTTTGTGTTGTATAACATAATACTGGGTCCAACATTTGTAGACCAATATGCACATCAATTGAAATAATGCCAATAGAAGCAATCATGTGATTTTAAGTTTTTTTATTGATAGTATATATGTGGATTTGGTTGTTCCAATTGAAGATTACTGCAGAAAATGTGTAGGTTGCTATAGTCGATGTGCAAATCTGGCCTTTTTTAAAAAAGGCAAACCCTTTGATATTGCAGCAATTGCATACATTTTCATTAAATTTTGTGACTTTTCATTCCGCAATTTTGTGACTATACTAATATCTTTGACACCCTTGTGATTTGAGGAAGGGGCTTTGAATAGCTGAACAATTTTGAGAATAACTCTAACAATTGTACACAATTATCTAGCTTCTGTTAAGGATAAAAAACTAAAGAATTGACTATAAAAACTGATAGTAATATATAAACTGATCTTACCGAAAGATAAGACAGATAGAATTGATTTTCGGGGGGAAAAAAATTTAAAAAGTTTAAAGTTTGAATCTCTACTTGAAATAAAAAAAGAAAAAGAAAAAGTCTCTAGAAAGAAATCAAAATAGATTTAATAGTATTTAATCAAGAGAACGAGAGTGCAATGAAAGACAAAAGCAAACCTATAAACTAAATTTTTTTTACTTTTTTTTTTACAACTTTTTTTTTTAGGGGGAGAAGGAGGGGAAATGAGACTTGAACCCTTGACCTCAAAAAGATAAAACTTTCACAAGGTAAAGAGTATCATTGGACCAAAGATCTATCGGTATAAACTAATTGAAAAATCTGTGAATGGGATATCACACACATGCTAGAATGTGCAATTTAATTTTACATATTGTTTAAGTTTATGGGCAGGAACTCCAATAAGACTGCTCATTAGATTATTTCAAAAAAAAAAAAATGTAAAACTAACAATTCATTAGAGCTTTTAATCTATTTTCTCACTAGATTGTTGCAGAAAAGAAAAGTTGAAATCTTCCCTTGAGAACCCCTCAACATGAACATAACCCTGACAATTCAACTACCTATCAGTACCACTAACACTACTACCAAGTAAGGTGGTCTAGAAGAATATCGTCCTTACTCTTCATCTTGAGGTTGAGAGTTCGAGTCTCGGAGTTTCTATTGGAACTTGATGATTGACCGCTATGCTAACCTAGTTAAGTCTGGTCAGTGTTTCAGGCGCGATCAGAGGCCTTATGATCTCACCGGTGAGGGCCTATCGGGGTGGTCGTTGGACTCTCTTCCTTGCCCCCACCTCTTTTTTTATTTATCAAAAGAAAAAAAAAAAAACTACCTAACACTAACATAACTTACTTGTAAAAGTATTAACCTAACACCATAGACAGAGGTACCTATGGTATCGAAAACCTCAAGCAAACCACAAACAGTATATATATATTTGTGAGTGACAATTTTTCTAAAGCTAAAAGTCTAACTTTTATGATTTTTATGTCTTCTTTTACATTATAAACTTCTTTCTTTAAATCTTAAACCGTAGTAGGTAAGACTTCCTTTATATGAAGTGAATTATTACTTATGTCACTTTCAGTTTTATTAAGGACTTCATTTAAGGAATACGATTAAGACAAATTAGGNACCTAACACTAACATAACTTACTTGTAAAAGTATTAACCTAACACCATAGACAGAGGTACCTATGGTATCGAAAACCTCAAGCAAACCACAAACAGTATATATATATTTGTGAGTGACAATTTTTCTAAAGCTAAAAGTCTAACTTTTATGATTTTTATGTCTTCTTTTACATTATGAACTTTTTTCTTTAAATCTTAAACCGTAGTAGGTAAGACTTCCTTTATATGAAGTGGATTATTACTTATGTCACTTTCAATTTTATTAAGGACTTCATTTAAGGAATACGATTAAGACAAATTAAGTNTTTTTTTTTTTTTTTTGAGCCATTTTTCTCATTCCACAGCCCCTCATCGTCTTTATCCAGAATTACAGAGGAAGGCTAGCTATGGCGTCTTTTTCCAAGACACGTATGGACTTCTCTCATATTTCTCTCTCTCTCTCTCTTCCCACTGAAACTCCACCAAAACCCCTCTAATATTAGATTGAAAAAACCCCATTGCAATTGTACAAAAAAACAGACCAAAAATTTACCGAAACCCCACTCCAACTACACCAAAAATCAGACCAAAAACCCCACTACAACTGCACCAACAATCAGACCAAAAACTCCACTGAAACTGCAATAAAAATAAGACTAAAAACCCTGAATTGTCTCTCTTTCTTGGAGTAATTTGAAATTTATAATTTATAAGTTATTCTTACATCATTAGAATTTGTGGATTTCTCTAATTGGCGATGACATGACATGTTATGTATTATTTTACATTTTAACTATTAATAGTTAGTTGAAATAGTAGTTAAAATAAATAAAGTTGTTGAAATGAATTAATAAAAGTTGTTCTTTAAAATAGATAGTGTAATAAAAAAAAATATTTTTTGACTAACTATTTTATAACTAGTATCGCTGGAGTTGCTCTTATGTGCTTTTTCATATGCATCTTCCTTTTTATAACAATTATGAAAAAAATAAAAAAAAAATCCCACATATAATCTTCAATAAAATATTCTAAATACAACTACATAGCCCTTGTACTATTTTAAAATATCAATATATGTGAAAAATATTTTTTTATCCATCTTTACCCTTCAACAATGCAGGTATGACACTCTTATCTTTTAATAGTTAATTGCATATTAAACCTAATTGATCAACTCTACTAAATCCACAGGCTACCGGTTCCTTTTCCTACTGCCGTTAGCAACAACTATCTCTCTCTCTCTCTATCTCTCTCTCTCTCTCTCTATCAGCGATAACTATCCATATTCTCTCTTCTTTTAATGCTCTATTTGAGGTTATACATACAGATTCCAGGAAATAATGACCAAAAATTGAAATGGATGCAACAATTACTCACCAAATTTTCATTGATTTCATTTCCACATATTTCTTTCAGGTCATATTTACCATTGTGAGGTCAAACACTTTTTCTTCCCCCTCTCTCAGACGCCTACAGCCTTTGTGTCTTGGCATTGCTCAACCATCGGTGTACTGCTCCATTTGGTAAAATTTCTCTGTAAATGAAATTTTTATTTGGAGTATTTTTTTCTGCATCGTTGTATTGAATCTATCGTGAATAGTTTGACAATAATTATTATAACTCCGAACTCAATGGTCTCATGGCTTGTGCTTAACCCAATGAATCATTCATATTGACTATCTGGAGTTCATGAAATTTTCATTTGCGCGTCTTATTTGAAGTTATTTTTTTTCTACATCGTTTTATTGAATCTATCGTGTAAGGTTTGACAACAATTATTATAACTCCGAACTCAATGGTCTCATGGTTTGTGCTTAACTCAAAGAATCTTTCATACTGACTATCTAGAGCTCGTGAAATTTTCATTTGGGTGTCTTAATTGGAGTTATGTTTTTTTTATATTGTTTTCTTGAATCCATCGTGTATGGTTTGGCAACAATTATTATAACCACGAACTCAATGGTCTCACGACTTGTGCTTAACTCAACGAATCCTTCATACTGATTATCTGGAGCTCATGAAATACCAAGCAATTATGTGATTCTTTTGTGTTGTATAACATAATACTGGGTCCAACATTTGTAGACCAATATGCACATCAATTGAAATAATGCCAATAGAAGCAATCATGTGATTTTAAGTTTTTTTATTGATAGTATATATGTGGATTTGGTTGTTCCAATTGAAGATTACTGCAGAAAATGTGTAGGTTGCTATAGTCGATGTGCAAATCTGGCCTTTTTTAAAAAAGGCAAACCCTTTGATATTGCAGCAATTGCATACATTTTCATTAAATTTTGTGACTTTTCATTCCGCAATTTTGTGACTATACTAATATCTTTGACACCCTTGTGATTTGAGGAAGGGGCTTTGAATAGCTGAACAATTTTGAGAATAACTCTAACAATTGTACACAATTATCTAGCTTCTGTTAAGGATAAAAAACTAAAGAATTGACTATAAAAACTGATAGTAATATATAAACTGATCTTACCGAAAGATAAGACAGATAGAATTGATTTTCGGGGGGAAAAAAATTTAAAAAGTTTAAAGTTTGAATCTCTACTTGAAATAAAAAAAGAAAAAGAAAAAGTCTCTAGAAAGAAATCAAAATAGATTTAGTAGTATTTAATCAAGAGAACGAGAGTGCAATGAAAGACAAAAGCAAACCTATAAACTAAATTTTTTTTACTTTTTTTTTTTACAACTTTTTTTTTTAGGGGGAGAGGGAGGGGAAATGAGACTTGAACCCTTGACTTCAAGAAGACAAAACTTTCACAAGGTAAAGAGTATCATTGGACCAAAGACCTATCGGTATAAACTAATTGAAAAATCTGTGAATGGGATATCACACA
The DNA here is from genome assembly GCA_963454935.2 of Ilex paraguariensis. NCBI lineage: Eukaryota > Viridiplantae > Streptophyta > Magnoliopsida > Aquifoliales > Aquifoliaceae > Ilex > Ilex paraguariensis. The sequence continues at coordinate 276,519 of CAUOFW020001591.1, forward strand.
CATGCTAGAATGTGCAATTTAATTTTACATATTGTTTAAGTTTATGGGCAGGAACTCCAATAAGACTGCTCATTAGATTATTTCAAAAAAAAAAAATGTAAAACTAACAATTCATTAGAGCTTTTAATCTATTTTCTCACTAGATTGTTGCAGAAAAGAAAAGTTTAAATCTTCCCTTGAGAACCCCTCAACATGAACATAACCCTGACAATTCAACTACCTATCAGTACCACTAACACTACCACCAAGTAAGGTGGTCTAGAAGAATATCGTCCTTACTCTTCATCTTGAAGTTGAAAGTTCGAGTCTCGGAGTTTTTATTGGAGCTTGATGGTTGACTGCTATGCTAGCCTAGCTAAGTCTGGTCGGTGTTTCAGGCGCGATCAGAGGCCTTATGATCCCACCGGTGAGGGCCTATCGGGATGGTCGCTGGGCTCTCTTCCTTGCCCCCACCTCTTTTTTTATTTATCAAAAGAAAAAAAAAAACTACCTAACACTAACATAACTTACTTGTAAAAGTATTAACCTAACACCATAGACAGAGGTACCTATGGTATCGAAAACCTCAAGCAAACCACAAACAGTATATATATATTTGTGAGTGACAATTTTTCTAAAGCTAAAAGTCTAACTTTTATGATTTTTATGTCTTCTTTTACATTATAAACTTCTTTCTTTAAATCTTAAACCGTAGTAGGTAAGACTTCCTTTATATGAAGTGAATTATTACTTATGTCACTTTCAGTTTTATTAAGGACTTCATTTAAGGAATACGATTAAGACAAATTAAGTCTTTTTTCTTCTGAATTTATCTCTAAATATTGTTCAATAGCTTTTCTTTTAGAATTTAGATCTTGAATTTTATTTATAAGATTTAGAATAAATGTTTGTGAGTTAGTCAAAGTATTAAGTATATATATAAATATCTTTTCCTTGCAAAATTCAGAAGCTATCATCCCATGGGGTAATTATTTGTGTAATTAAAATAATAAAATCAAAATTAGATTTGAAAATAATTTTATACTGATATAGAAGTTCATATATGTCCAAGTAGAGCACATCCTTGACTGAAATCTAGCATTTAGTACAATGGTATGAAATAAAAACGANTAGATAGTGTAATAAAAAAAAATATTTTTTGACTAACTATTTTATAACTAGTATCGTTGGAGTTGCTCTTATNTAGATAGTGTAATAAAAAAAAATATTTTTTGACTAACTATTTTATAACTAGTATCGCTGGAGTTGCTCTTATGTGCTTTTTCATATGCATCTTCCTTTTTATAACAATTATGAAAAAAATANAATTAGATTTGAAAATAATTTTATACTGATATAGAAGTTCATATATGTCCAAGTAGCGCACATCCTTGGCTGAAATCTAGCATTTAGTACAATGGTATGAAATAAAAACGACAATGAACTTTGGGAANAAAAAAATAAAAAAAAAATCCCACATATAATCTTCAATAAAATATTCTAAATACAACTACATAGCCCTTGTACTATTTTAAAATATCAATATATGTGAAAAATATTTTTTTATCCATCTTTACCCTTCAACAATGCAGGTATGACACTCTTATCTTTTAATAGTTAATTGCATATTAAACCTAATTGATCAACTCTACTAAATCCACAGGCTACCGGTTCCTTTTCCTACTGCCGTTAGCAACAACTATCTCTCTCTCTCTCTCTCTCTCTCTCTATCAGCGATAACTATCCATATTCTCTCTTCTTTTAATGCTCTATTTGAGGTTATACATACAGATTCCAGGAAATAATGACCAAAAATTGAAATGGATGCAACAATTACTCACCAAATTTTCATTGATTTCATTTCCACATATTTCTTTCAGGTCATATTTACCATTGTGAGGTCAAACACTTTTTCTTCCCCCTCTCTCAGACGCCTACAGCCTTTGTGTCTTGGCATTGCTCAACCATCGGTGTACTGCTCCATTTGGTAAAATTTCTCTGTAAATGAAATTTTTATTTGGAGTATTTTTTTCTGCATCGTTGTATTGAATCTATCGTGAATAGTTTGACAATAATTATTATAACTCCGAACTCAATGGTCTCATGGCTTGTGCTTAACCCAATGAATCATTCATATTGACTATCTGGAGCTCATGAAATTTTCATTTGAGCGTCTTATTTGAAGTTATTTTTTTTCTACATCGTTTTATTGAATCTATCGTGTAAGGTTTGACAACAATTATTATAACTCCGAACTCAATGGTCTCATGGTTTGTGCTTAACTCAAAGAATCTTTCATACTGACTATCTAGAGCTCGTGAAATTTTCATTTGGGCGTCTTAATTGGAGTTATGTTTTTTTTATATTGTTTTCTTGAATCCATCGTGTATGGTTTGGCAACAATTATTATAACCACGAACTCAATGGTCTCACGACTTGTGCTTAACTCAACGAATCCTTCATACTGATTATCTGGAGCTCATGAAATACCAAGCAATTATGTGATTCTTTTGTGTTGTATAACATAATACTGGGTCCAACATTTGTAGACCAATATGCACATCAATTGAAATAATGCCAATAGAAGCAATCATGTGATTTTAAGTTTTTTTATTGATAGTATATATGTGGATTTGGTTGTTCCAATTGAAGATTACTGCAGAAAATGTGTAGGTTGCTATAGTCGATGTGCAAATCTGGCCTTTTTTAAAAAAGGCAAACCCTTTGATATTGCAGCAATTGCATACATTTTCATTAAATTTTGTGACTTTTCATTCCGCAATTTTGTGACTATACTAATATCTTTGACACCCTTGTGATTTGAGGAAGGGGCTTTGAATAGCTGAACAATTTTGAGAATAACTCTAACAATTGTACACAATTATCTAGCTTCTGTTAAGGATAAAAAACTAAAGAATTGACTATAAAAACTGATAGTAATATATAAACTGATCTTACCGAAAGATAAGACAGATAGAATTGATTTTCGGGGGGAAAAAAATTTAAAAAGTTTAAAGTTTGAATCTCTACTTGAAATAAAAAAAGAAAAAGAAAAAGTCTCTAGAAAGAAATCAAAATAGATTTAATAGTATTTAATCAAGAGAACGAGAGTGCAATGAAAGACAAAAGCAAACCTATAAACTAAATTTTTTTTACTTTTTTTTTTACAACTTTTTTTTTTAGGGGGAGAAGGAGGGGAAATGAGACTTGAACCCTTGACCTCAAAAAGATAAAACTTTCACAAGGTAAAGAGTATCATTGGACCAAAGATCTATCGGTATAAACTAATTGAAAAATCTGTGAATGGGATATCACACACATGCTAGAATGTGCAATTTAATTTTACATATTGTTTAAGTTTATGGGCAGGAACTCCAATAAGACTGCTCATTAGATTATTTCAAAAAAAAAAAAATGTAAAACTAACAATTCATTAGAGCTTTTAATCTATTTTCTCACTAGATTGTTGCAGAAAAGAAAAGTTGAAATCTTCCCTTGAGAACCCCTCAACATGAACATAACCCTGACAATTCAACTACCTATCAGTACCACTAACACTACTACCAAGTAAGGTGGTCTAGAAGAATATCGTCCTTACTCTTCATCTTGAGGTTGAGAGTTCGAGTCTCGGAGTTTCTATTGGAACTTGATGATTGACCGCTATGCTAACCTAGTTAAGTCTGGTCAGTGTTTCAGGCGCGATCAGAGGCCTTATGATCTCACCGGTGAGGGCCTATCGGGGTGGTCGTTGGACTCTCTTCCTTGCCCCCACCTCTTTTTTTATTTATCAAAAAAAAAAAAAAAAAACTACCTAACACTAACATAACTTACTTGTAAAAGTATTAACCTAACACCATAGACAGAGGTACCTATGGTATCGAAAACCTCAAGCAAACCACAAACAGTATATATATATTTGTGAGTGACAATTTTTCTAAAGCTAAAAGTCTAACTTTTATGATTTTTATGTCTTCTTTTACATTATGAACTTTTTTCTTTAAATCTTAAACCGTAGTAGGTAAGACTTCCTTTATATGAAGTGGATTATTACTTATGTCACTTTCAATTTTATTAAGGACTTCATTTAAGGAATACGATTAAGACAAATTAAGTCTTTTTTCTTCTGAATTTATCTCTAAATATTGTTCAATAGCTTTTCTTTTAGAATTTGGATCTTGAATTTTATTTATAAGATTTAGAATAAATGTTTGTGAGTTAGTCAAAGTATTAAGTATATATATAAATATCTTTTCCTTGCAAATTTCAGAAGCTATCATCCCATGGGGTAATTATTTGTGTAATTAAAATAATAAAATCAAAATTAGAATTGAAAATAATTTTATACTGATATAGAAGTTCATATATGTCCAAGTAGAGCACATCCTTGACTGAAATCTAGCATTTAGTACAATGGTATGAAATAAAAACGACAATGAACTTTGGGGAACCGTGGTATGAATTAATAACTGCTGGATTTAATGAACTGGTTTGTATTATGATTGGTACTATGTATTCTATCACGGATTTGAATTGCTTTATTTTTTTGTTAACAGTCTCACTTAAATTGATGTAGATGTTACTGAAACTCTATCCACCGACTGATATGTTAGAATTTGTGCTTCTGCCTATGTTTGATTGAATGTGTGTTAATGCTGTNATATAATCTTCAATAAAATATTCTAAATACAACTACATAGCCCTTGTACTATTTTAAAATATCAATATATGTGAAAAATATTTTTTTATCCATCTTTACCCTTCAACAATGCAGGTATGACACTCTTATCTTTTAATAGTTAATTGCATATTAAACCTAATTGATCAACTCTACTAAATCCACAGGCTACCGGTTCCTTTTCCTACTGCCGTTAGCAACAACTATCTCTCTCTCTCTCTATCTCTCTCTCTCTCTCTCTATCAGCGATAACTATCCATATTCTCTCTTCTTTTAATGCTCTATTTGAGGCTNACACTCTTATCTTTTAATAGTTAATTGCATATTAAACCTAATTGATCAACTCTACTAAATCCACAGGCTACCGGTTCCTTTTCCTACTGCCGTTAGCAACAACTATCTCTCTCTCTCTCTCTCTCTCTCTCTATCAGCGATAACTATCCATATTCTCTCTTCTTTTAATGCTCTATTTGAGGTTATACATACAGATTCCAGGAAATAATGACCAAAAATTGAAATGGATGCAACAATTACTCACCAAATTTTCATTGATTTCATTTCCACATATTTCTTTCAGGTCATATTTACCATTGTGAGGTCAAACACTTTTTCTTCCCCCTCTCTCAGACGCCTACAGCCTTTGTGTCTTGGCATTGCTCAACCATCGGTGTACTGCTCCATTTGGTAAAATTTCTCTGTAAATGAAATTTTTATTTGGAGTATTTTTTTCTGCATCGTTGTATTGAATCTATCGTGAATAGTTTGACAATAATTATTATAACTCCGAACTCAATGGTCTCATGGCTTGTGCTTAACCCAATGAATCATTCATATTGACTATCTGGAGCTCATGAAATTTTCATTTGAGCGTCTTATTTGAAGTTATTTTTTTTCTACATCGTTTTATTGAATCTATCGTGTAAGGTTTGACAACAATTATTATAACTCCGAACTCAATGGTCTCATGGTTTGTGCTTAACTCAAAGAATCTTTCATACTGACTATCTAGAGCTCGTGAAATTTTCATTTGGGTGTCTTAATTGGAGTTATGTTTTTTTTATATTGTTTTCTTGAATCCATCGTGTATGGTTTGGCAACAATTATTATAACCACGAACTCAATGGTCTCACGACTTGTGCTTAACTCAACGAATCCTTCATACTGATTATCTGGAGCTCATGAAATACCAAGCAATTATGTGATTCTTTTGTGTTGTATAACATAATACTGGGTCCAACATTTGTAGATCAATATGCACATCAATTGAAATAATGCCAATAGAAGCAATCATGTGATTTTAAGTTTTTTTATTGATAGTATATATGTGGATTTGGTTGTTCCAATTGAAGATTACTGCAGAAAATGTGTAGGTTGCTATAGTCGATGTGCAAATCTGGCCTTTTTTAAAAAAGGCAAACCCTTTGATATTGCAGCAATTGCATACATTTTCATTAAATTTTGTGACTTTTCATTCCGCAATTTTGTGACTATACTAATATCTTTGACACCCTTGTGATTTGAGGAAGGGGCTTTGAATAGCTGAACAATTTTGAGAATAACTCTAACAATTGTACACAATTATCTAGCTTCTGTTAAGGATAAAAAACTAAAGAATTGACTATAAAAACTGATAGTAATATATAAACTGATCTTACCGAAAGATAAGACAGATAGAATTGATTTTCGGGGGGAAAAAAATTTAAAAAGTTTAAAGTTTGAATCTCTACTTGAAATAAAAAAAGAAAAAGAAAAAGTCTCTAGAAAGAAATCAAAATAGATTTAATAGTATTTAATCAAGAGAACGAGAGTGCAATGAAAGACAAAAGCAAACCTATAAACTAAATTTTTTTTACTTTTTTTTTTACAACTTTTTTTTTTAGGGGGAGAAGGAGGGGAAATGAGACTTGAACCCTTGACCTCAAAAAGATAAAACTTTCACAAGGTAAAGAGTATCATTGGACCAAAGATCTATCGGTATAAACTAATTGAAAAATCTGTGAATGGGATATCACACACATGCTAGAATGTGCAATTTAATTTTACATATTGTTTAAGTTTATGGGCAGGAACTCCAATAAGACTGCTCATTAGATTATTTCAAAAAAAAAAAAATGTAAAACTAACAATTCATTAGAGCTTTTAATCTATTTTCTCACTAGATTGTTGCAGAAAAGAAAAGTTGAAATCTTCCCTTGAGAACCCCTCAACATGAACATAACCCTGACAATTCAACTACCTATCAGTACCACTAACACTACTACCAAGTAAGGTGGTCTAGAAGAATATCGTCCTTACTCTTCATCTTGAGGTTGAGAGTTCGAGTCTCGGAGTTTCTATTGGAACTTGATGATTGACCGCTATGCTAACCTAGTTAAGTCTGGTCAGTGTTTCAGGCGCGATCAGAGGCCTTATGATCTCACCGGTGAGGGCCTATCGGGGTGGTCGTTGGACTCTCTTCCTTGCCCCCACCTCTTTTTTTATTTATCAAAAAAAAAAAAAAAAAACTACCTAACACTAACATAACTTACTTGTAAAAGTATTAACCTAACACCATAGACAGAGGTACCTATGGTATCGAAAACCTCAAGCAAACCACAAACAGTATATATATATTTGTGAGTGACAATTTTTCTAAAGCTAAAAGTCTAACTTTTATGATTTTTATGTCTTCTTTTACATTATGAACTTTTTTCTTTAAATCTTAAACCGTAGTAGGTAAGACTTCCTTTATATGAAGTGGATTATTACTTATGTCACTTTCAATTTTATTAAGGACTTCATTTAAGGAATACGATTAAGACAAATTAAGTCTTTTTTCTTCTGAATTTATCTCTAAATATTGTTCAATAGCTTTTCTTTTAGAATTTAGATCTTGAATTTTATTTATAAGATTTAGAATAAATGTTTGTGAGTTAGTCAAAGTATTAAGTATATATATAAATATCTTTTCCTTGCAAAATTCAGAAGCTATCATCCCATGGGGTAATTATTTGTGTAATTAAAATAATAAAATCAAAATTAGATTTGAAAATAATTTTATACTGATATAGAAGTTCATATATGTCCAAGTAGAGCACATCCTTGACTGAAATCTAGCATTTAGTACAATGGTATGAAATAAAAACGACAATGAACTTTGGGGAACCGTGGTATGAATTAATAACTGCTGGATTTAATGAACTGGTTTGTATTATGATTGGTACTATGTATTCTATCACGGATTTGAATTGCTTTATTTTTTTGTTAACAGTCTCACTTAAATTGATGTAGATGTTACTGAAACTCTATCCACCGACTGATATGTTAGAATTTGTGCTTCTGCCTATGTTTGATTGAATGTGTGTTAATGCTGTAGTTGAATTCTGAGGGTCAAAGTTGAGGAAACTTAATGTTGCCAATAAATGCTGCCATAAGTTTAGACTCAATCCACTTGCTGCTACATACCAAGTAAATGTAATGTGTGCTAATATTTGTTTATGATCCTACTAATTTGATGTTTTTGCTATAAACTAGAATTTCTCTAATTTTATTATCTCAATTAAAGGGGCAATCCCTCAAATTCCCTTGGGAAGTTCCACAGAGTTCCGTCGTCATGTGTATTCAGTATATATTATCAAAGAGTTACTGAATTTTTATAGTGCTTGTAATTACCTCAGAAAATGTCAATGGCTTTGTACAAATTCAAGAACATAATAGACCATGCATCTCACAAAAAAAGATGAACCAAGAAAAATAGGTTAATGATCTCACGACAACAAGATTTGGNTCTCTCTATCAGCGATAACTATCCATATTCTCTCTTCTTTTAATGCTCTATTTGAGGTTATACATACAGATTCCAGGAAATAATGACCAAAAATTGAAATGGATGCAACAATTACTCACCAAATTTTCATTGATTTCATTTCCACATATTTCTTTCAGGTCATATTTACCATTGTGAGGTCAAACACTTTTTCTTCCCCCTCTCTCAGACGCCTACAGCCTTTGTGTCTTGGCATTGCTCAACCATCGGTGTACTGCTCCATTTGGTAAAATTTCTCTGTAAATGAAATTTTTATTTGGAGTATTTTTTTCTGCATCGTTGTATTGAATCTATCGTGAATAGTTTGACAATAATTATTATAACTCCGAACTCAATGGTCTCATGGCTTGTGCTTAACCCAATGAATCATTCATATTGACTATCTGGAGTTCATGAAATTTTCATTTGCGCGTCTTATTTGAAGTTATTTTTTTTCTACATCGTTTTATTGAATCTATCGTGTAAGGTTTGACAACAATTATTATAACTCCGAACTCAATGGTCTCATGGTTTGTGCTTAACTCAAAGAATCTTTCATACTGACTATCTAGAGCTCGTGAAATTTTCATTTGGGTGTCTTAATTGGAGTTATGTTTTTTTTATATTGTTTTCTTGAATCCATCGTGTATGGTTTGGCAACAATTATTATAACCACGAACTCAATGGTCTCACGACTTGTGCTTAACTCAACGAATCCTTCATACTGATTATCTGGAGCTCATGAAATACCAAGCAATTATGTGATTCTTTTGTGTTGTATAACATAATACTGGGTCCAACATTTGTAGATCAATATGCACATCAATTGAAATAATGCCAATAGAAGCAATCATGTGATTTTAAGTTTTTTTATTGATAGTATATATGTGGATTTGGTTGTTCCAATTGAAGATTACTGCAGAAAATGTGTAGGTTGCTATAGTCGATGTGCAAATCTGGCCTTTTTTAAAAAAGGCAAACCCTTTGATATTGCAGCAATTGCATACATTTTCATTAAATTTTGTGACTTTTCATTCCGCAATTTTGTGACTATACTAATATCTTTGACACCCTTGTGATTTGAGGAAGGGGCTTTGAATAGCTGAACAATTTTGAGAATAACTCTAACAATTGTACACAATTATCTAGCTTCTGTTAAGGATAAAAAACTAAAGAATTGACTATAAAAACTGATAGTAATATATAAACTGATCTTACCGAAAGATAAGACAGATAGAATTGATTTTCGGGGGGAAAAAAATTTAAAAAGTTTAAAGTTTGAATCTCTACTTGAAATAAAAAAAGAAAAAGAAAAAGTCTCTAGAAAGAAATCAAAATAGATTTAATAGTATTTAATCAAGAGAACGAGAGTGCAATGAAAGACAAAAGCAAACCTATAAACTAAATTTTTTTTACTTTTTTTTTTACAACTTTTTTTTTTAGGGGGAGAAGGAGGGGAAATGAGACTTGAACCCTTGACCTCAAAAAGATAAAACTTTCACAAGGTAAAGAGTATCATTGGACCAAAGATCTATCGGTATAAACTAATTGAAAAATCTGTGAATGGGATATCACACACATGCTAGAATGTGCAATTTAATTTTACATATTGTTTAAGTTTATGGGCAGGAACTCCAATAAGACTGCTCATTAGATTATTTCAAAAAAAAAAAAATGTAAAACTAACAATTCATTAGAGCTTTTAATCTATTTTCTCACTAGATTGTTGCAGAAAAGAAAAGTTGAAATCTTCCCTTGAGAACCCCTCAACATGAACATAACCCTGACAATTCAACTACCTATCAGTACCACTAACACTACTACCAAGTAAGGTGGTCTAGAAGAATATCGTCCTTACTCTTCATCTTGAGGTTGAGAGTTCGAGTCTCGGAGTTTCTATTGGAACTTGATGATTGACCGCTATGCTAACCTAGTTAAGTCTGGTCAGTGTTTCAGGCGCGATCAGAGGCCTTATGATCTCACCGGTGAGGGCCTATCGGGGTGGTCGTTGGACTCTCTTCCTTGCCCCCACCTCTTTTTTTATTTATCAAAAAAAAAAAAAAAAAACTACCTAACACTAACATAACTTACTTGTAAAAGTATTAACCTAACACCATAGACAGAGGTACCTATGGTATCGAAAACCTCAAGCAAACCACAAACAGTATATATATATTTGTGAGTGACAATTTTTCTAAAGCTAAAAGTCTAACTTTTATGATTTTTATGTCTTCTTTTACATTATGAACTTTTTTCTTTAAATCTTAAACCGTAGTAGGTAAGACTTCCTTTATATGAAGTGGATTATTACTTATGTCACTTTCAATTTTATTAAGGACTTCATTTAAGGAATACGATTAAGACAAATTAAGTCTTTTTTCTTCTGAATTTATCTCTAAATATTGTTCAATAGCTTTTCTTTTAGAATTTAGATCTTGAATTTTATTTATAAGATTTAGAATAAATGTTTGTGAGTTAGTCAAAGTATTAAGTATATATATAAATATCTTTTCCTTGCAAAATTCAGAAGCTATCATCCCATGGGGTAATTATTTGTGTAATTAAAATAATAAAATCAAAATTAGATTTGAAAATAATTTTATACTGATATAGAAGTTCATATATGTCCAAGTAGAGCACATCCTTGACTGAAATCTAGCATTTAGTACAATGGTATGAAATAAAAACGACAATGAACTTTGGGGAACCGTGGTATGAATTAATAACTGCTGGATTTAATGAACTGGTTTGTATTATGATTGGTACTATGTATTCTATCACGGATTTGAATTGCTTTATTTTTTTGTTAACAGTCTCACTTAAATTGATGTAGATGTTACTGAAACTCTATCCACCGACTGATATGTTAGAATTTGTGCTTCTGCCTATGTTTGATTGAATGTGTGTTAATGCTGTAGTTGAATTCTGAGGGTCAAAGTTGAGGAAACTTAATGTTGCCAATAAATGCTGCCATAAGTTTAGACTCAATCCACTTGCTGCTACATACCAAGTAAATGTAATGTGTGCTAATATTTGTTTATGATCCTACTAATTTGATGTTTTTGCTATAAACTAGAATTTCTCTAATTTTATTATCTCAATTAAAGGGGCAATCCCTCAAATTCCCTTGGGAAGTTCCACAGAGTTCCGTCGTCATGTGTATTCAGTATATATTATCAAAGAGTTACTGAATTTTTATAGTGCTTGTAATTACCTCAGAAAATGTCAATGGCTTTGTACAAATTCAAGAACATAATAGACCATGCATCTCACAAAAAAAGATGAACCAAGAAAAATAGGTTAATGATCTCACGACAACAAGATTTGGGGTGCTAAAGGAATAGATCAATAAACATCCTCAATGGCTTAGTTTAATATTATACTTGAGAACGTCCTCTTCCTTTGCCTATAACAAGGTGAAGATTGTTGTTCATCTTTTTCATAAATCATCTAGGATATGAATCTTTTTGCCCCGAAAAAAGAACAAATTTAAAACAAGAATCGTGCTCTTAGGNGGTCATATTTACCATTGTGAGGTCAAACACTTTTTCTTCCCCCTCTCTCAGACGCCTACAGCCTTTGTTTCTTGGCATTGCTCAACCATCGGTGTGTACTGCTCCATTTGGTAAAATTTCTCTGTAAATGAAATTTTTATTTGGAGTATTTTTTTCTGCATCGTTGTATTGAATCTATCGTGAATAGTTTGACAATAATTATTATAACTCCGAACTCAATGGTCTCATGGCTTGTGCTTAACCCAATGAATCATTCATATTGACTATCTGGAGCTCATGAAATTTTCATTTGAGCGTCTTATTTGAAGTTATTTTTTTTCTACATCGTTTTATTGAATCTATCGTGTAAGGTTTGACAACAATTATTATAACTCCGAACTCAATGGTCTCATGGTTTGTGCTTAACTCAATGAATCTTTCATACTGACTATCTAGAGCTCGTGAAATTTTCATTTGGGCGTCTTAATTGGAGTTATGTTTTTTTTATATTGTTTTCTTGAATCCATCGTGTATGGTTTGGCAACAATTATTATAACCACGAACTCAATGGTCTCACGACTTGTGCTTAACTCAACGAATCCTTCATACTGATTATCTGGAGCTCATGAAATACCAAGCAATTATGTGATTCTTTTGTGTTGTATAACATAATACTGGGTCCAACATTTGTAGATCAATATGCACATCAATTGAAATAATGCCAATAGAAGCAATCATGTGATTTTAAGTTTTTTTATTGATAGTATATATGTGGATTTGGTTGTTCCAATTGAAGATTACTGCAGAAAATGTGTAGGTTGCTATAGTCGATGTGCAAATCTGGCCTTTTTTAAAAAAGGCAAACCCTTTGATATTGCAGCAATTGCATACATTTTCATTAAATTTTGTGACTTTTCATTCCGCAATTTTGTGACTATACTAATATCTTTGACACCCTTGTGATTTGAGGAAGGGGCTTTGAATAGCTGAACAATTTTGAGAATAACTCTAACAATTGTACACAATTATCTAGCTTCTGTTAAGGATAAAAAACTAAAGAATTGACTATAAAAACTGATAGTAATATATNAACCTAACACCACAGACAGAGGTACCTATGGTATCGAAAACCTGAAGCAAATCACAAACAGTATATATATATTTGTGAGTGGCAATTTTTCTAAAGTTAAGAGTCTAGCCTTTATGATTTTTATGTCTTCTTTTATATTATGAACTTCTTTCTTTAAATCTTAAACCGTAATAGGTAAGACTTCCTTTATATGGAGTGGGTTATTACTTATGTCACTTTCAGTTCTATTAAGGACTTCATTTAAGGAATACAATTGAGACAAATTAGGTCTTTTTTTCTTCTAGATTTATCTTTAAATATTTTTCAATAGTTTTATTTTTAGAATCCGAATCTTGAATTTCTTTTATAAGATCTAGAATAAATGTTTGTGACTTAGTCAAAGTATTAAGTATATATATAAATATCTTTTCCTTGCAAATTTCAGAAGCTATCATCCCATCGGGTAATTATTTGTGTAATTAAAATAATAAAATCAAAATTAGAATTGAAAATAATTTTATACTGATATAGAAGTTCATATATGTCCAAGTAGCGCACATCCTTGACTGAAATCTAGCATTTAGTAAAATGGTATGAAATAAAAACAACAATGAACTTTGGGGAACCGTGGTATGAATTAATAACTGCTGGATTTAATGAACTGGTTTGTATTATGATTGGTACTATGTATTCTATCACGGATTTGAATTGCTTTATTTTTTTGTTTAATATTTTTGTTAACAGTCTCACTTAAATTGATGTAGATGTTACTGAAACTCTATCCACTGACTAATATGTTAGAATTTGTGCTTTTGCCTATGTTTGATTGAATGTGTTTAATGCTATAGTTGAATTCTGAGGGTCAAAGTTGAGGAAACTTAATGTTGCCAATAAATGCTGCCATAAGTTTAGACTCAATCCACTTGCTGCTACATACCAAGTAAATTTGTGCTAATATTTGTTTATGATCCTACTAATTCGATTTTTTTGCTATAAACTAGAATTTCTCTAATTTTATTATCTCAATTAAGGGGCAATCCCTCAAATTCCCTTAGGAAGTTCCACAGAGTTCTGTCGTCATGTGTATTCAGTATATCTTATCAAAGAGTTACTGAATTTTTATAGTGCTTGTAATTACCTTAGAAAATGTCAATGGTTTGGTACAAATTCAAGAACACAATAGACCATACATCTCACAAAAAAAGATGAACCAAGAAAAATAGGTTGATGATCTCACGACAACAAGATTTGGGGTGCTAAAAGAATAGATCAATAAACATCCTCAATGGCTTAGTTTAATATTATATTTGAGAACGTCCTAACTCACATGCGTGACTATCTTCTACCTTCCTTTGCCTATAACAAGGTGAAGATTGTTGTTCATCTTTTTCATAAATCATCTAGGATATGAATCTTTTGCCCCGAAGAAAGAACAAATTTAAAACAAGAATTGTGCTCTTCAGTTATTAAAATTGATGTATCCATTTCTTATTGAGAAATTAAACTTGAGTTTGATCATTTTAATAAATTAGATTTTGTAACACTAATTGATCATATTGAGTTTACTCAACCTAAACCCAGTGTTTAGTGAAACAATNCATTGTGAGGTCAAACACTTTTTCTTCCCCCTCTCTCAGACGCCTACAGCCTTTGTGTCTTGGCATTGCTCAACCATCGGNAAGAAATTAGATTTTGTAACACTAATTGATCATATTGAGTTTACTCAACCTAAACCCAGTGTTTAGTGAAACATTAATTATTTGCTCAATTTAAAATATAAACAATGTGAATAATAGAATTTTGTACATACTTGTTTTCGTATTTNGTGTACTGCTCCATTTGGTAAAATTTCTCTGTAAATGAAATTTTTATTTGGAGTATTTTTTTCTGCATCGTTGTATTGAATCTATCGTGAATAGTTTGACAATAATTATTATAACTCCGAACTCAATGGTCTCATGGCTTGTGCTTAACCCAATGAATCATTCATATTGACTATCTGGAGTTCATGAAATTTTCATTTGCGCGTCTTATTTGAAGTTATTTTTTTTCTACATCGTTTTATTGAATCTATCGTGTAAGGTTTGACAACAATTATTATAACTCCGAACTCAATGGTCTCATGGTTTGTGCTTAACTCAATGAATCTTTCATACTGACTATCTAGAGCTCGTGAAATTTTCATTTGGGTGTCTTAATTGGAGTTATGTTTTTTTTACATTGTTTTCTTGAATCCATCGTGTATGGTTTGGCAACAATTATTATAACCACGAACTCAATGGTCTCACGGCNGACAACAATTATTATAACTCCGAACTCAATGGTCTCATGGTTTGTGCTTAACTCAAAGAATCTTTCATACTGACTATCTAGAGCTCGTGAAATTTTCATTTGGGCGTCTTAATTGGAGTTATGTTTTTTTTATATTGTTTTCTTGAATCCATCGTGTATGGTTTGGCAACAATTATTATAACCACGAACTCAATGGTCTCACGACTTGTGCTTAACTCAACGAATCCTTCATACTGATTATCTGGAGCTCATGAAATACCAAGCAATTATGTGATTCTTTTGTGTTGTATAACATAATACTGGGTCCAACATTTGTAGACCAATATGCACATCAATTGAAATAATGCCAATAGAAGCAATCATGTGATTTTAAGTTTTTTTATTGATAGTATATATGAGGATTTGGTTGTTCCAATTGAAGATTACTGCAGAAAATGTGTAGGTTGCTATAGTCGATGTGCAAATCTGGCCTTTTTTAAAAAAGGCAAACCCTTTGATATTGCAGCAATTGCATACATTTTCATTAAATTTTGTGACTTTTCATTCCGCAATTTTGTGACTATACTAATATCTTTGACACCCTTGTGATTTGAGGAAGGGGCTTTGAATAGCTGAACAATTTTGAGAATAACTCTAACAATTGTACACAATTATCTAGCTTCTGTTAAGGATAAAAAACTAAAGAATTGACTATAAAAACTGATAGTAATATATAAATTGATCTTACCGAAAGATAAGACAGATAGAATTGATTTTCGGGGGAAAAAAAATTTAAAAAGTTTAAAGTTTGAATCTCTACTTGAAATAAAAAAAAAAAAAAAAAGAAGAAAAAGTCTCTAGAAAGAAATCAAAATAGATTTAGTAGTATTTAATCAAGAGAACGAGAGTGCAATGAAAGACAAAAGCAAACCTATAAACTAAATTTTTTTTACTTTTTTTTTTACAACTTTTTTTTTTAGGGGGAGAAGGAGGGGAAATGAGACTTGAACCCTTGACCTCAAAAAGATAAAACTTTCACAAGGTAAAGAGTATCATTGGACCAAAGATCTATCGGTATAAACTAATTGAAAAATCTGTGAATGGGATATCACACACATGCTAGAATGTGCAATTTAATTTTACATATTGTTTAAGTTTATGGGCAGGAACTCCAATAAGACTGCTCATTAGATTATTTCAAAAAAAAAAAATGTAAAACTAACAATTCATTAGAGCTTTTAATCTATTTTCTCACTAGATTGTTGCAGAAAAGAAAAGTTTAAATCTTCCCTTGAGAACCCCTCAACATGAACATAACCCTGACAATTCAACTACCTATCAGTACCACTAACACTACCACCAAGTAAGGTGGTCTAGAAGAATATCGTCCTTACTCTTCATCTTGAGGTTGAAAGTTCGAGTCTCGGAGTTTTTATTGGAACTTGATGGTTGACTGCTATGCTAGCCTAGCTAAGTCTGGTCGGTGTTTCAGGCGCGATCAGAGGCCTTATGATCCCACCGGTGAGGGCCTATCGGGATGGTCGCTGGGCTCTCTTCCTTGCCCCCACCTCTTTTTTTATTTATCAAAAGAAAAAAAAAAACTACCTAACACTAACATAACTTACTTGTAAAAGTATTAACCTAACACCATAGACAGAGGTACCTATGGTATCGAAAACCTCAAGCAAACCACAAACAGTATATATATATTTGTGAGTGACAATTTTTCTAAAGCTAAAAGTCTAACTTTTATGATTTTTATGTCTTCTTTTACATTATAAACTTCTTTCTTTAAATCTTAAACCGTAGTAGGTAAGACTTCCTTTATATGAAGTGAATTATTACTTATGTCACTTTCAGTTTTATTAAGGACTTCATTTAAGGAATACGATTAAGACAAATTAAGTCTTTTTTCTTCTGAATTTATCTCTAAATATTGTTCAATAGCTTTTCTTTTAGAATTTAGATCTTGAATTTTATTTATAAGATTTAGAATAAATGTTTGTGAGTTAGTCAAAGTATTAAGTATATATATAAATATCTTTTCCTTGCAAAATTCAGAAGCTATCATCCCATGGGGTAATTATTTGTGTAATTAAAATAATAAAATCAAAATTAGATTTGAAAATAATTTTATACTGATATAGAAGTTCATATATGTCCAAGTAGCGCACATCCTTGACTGAAATCTAGCATTTAGTACAATGGTATGAAATAAAAACGACAATGAACTTTGGGGAACCGTGGTATGAATTAATAACTGCTGGATTTAATGAACTGGTTTGTATTATGATTGGTACTATGTATTCTATCACGGATTTGAATTGCTTTATTTTTTTGTTAACAGTCTCACTTAAATTGATGTAGATGTTACTGAAACTCTATCCACCGACTGATATGTTAGAATTTGTGCTTCTGCCTATGTTTGATTGAATGTGTGTTAATGCTGTAGTTGAATTCTGAGGGTCGAAGTTGAGGAAACTTAATGTTGCCAATAAATGCTGCCATAAGTTTAGACTCAATCCACTTGCTGCTACATACCAAGTAAATGTAATGTGTGCTAATATTTGTTTATGATCCTACTAATTTGATGTTTTTGCTATAAACTAGAATTTCTCTAATTTTATTATCTCAATTAAAGGGGCAATCCCTCAAATTCCCTTGGGAAGTTCCACAGAGTTCCGTCGTCATGTGTATTCAGTATATATTATCAAAGAGTTACTGAATTTTTATAGTGCTTGTAATTACCTCAGAAAATGTCAATGGCTTTGTACAAATTCAAGAACATAATAGACCATGCATCTCACAAAAAAAGATGAACCAAGAAAAATAGGTTAATGATCTCACGACAACAAGATTTGGGGTGCTAAAGGAATAGATCAATAAACATCCTCAATGGCTTAGTTTAATATTATATTTGAGAACGTCCTAACTCACATGCGTGACTATCTTCTACCTTCCTTTGCCTATAACAAGGTGAAGATTGTTGTTCATCTTTTTCATAAATCATCTAGGATATGAATCTTTTGCACCGAAGAAAGAACAAATTTAAAACAAGAATCGTGCTCTTCAGTTATTGAAATTGATGTATCCATTTCTTATTGAGAAATTAAACTTGAGTTTGATCATTTTAAGAAATTAGATTTTGTAACACTAATTGATCATATTGAGTTTACTCAACCTAAACCTAGTGTTTAGTGAAACATTAATTATTTGCTCAATTTAAAATATAAACGATGTGAATAATAGAATTTTGTACATACTTGTTTTCGTATTTATATGATTAAAAAACTACAACTATAACTTTAAATAATTCACGCGCAAAGCACGTGTACATCAACTAGTATCAAAAAAAGAAAGAAACATGTTTGTAAAATTACCCCTACCAAATAATAAAATGAATAACAAGTAACATTTTTACAAATATCAAATAAAAGATCAGTTAGGCTTCCACATCTTGGCTTTGTACATAGATCCCTCAGTCCCCACCGTGGTCTCTATTCTCAGCTAGAAGTAAGCGGCCTTCCCCATCGTCGTATTGAAAAGCACTTATATTTCTTCCCGCACTTGACAAAACAAATACATAAAACACTTGTTGTCCTCTACACCCAGCCTACCTGCCTGCCACCTCCCCTTTCTTGGCAACACAGCTGCAACATAGAATCTTTCTTGCGTTTCTTATTTGATTACATTTTCTGGATCAAACAATTGAGACGACATGTATACTGTATAATACACACAATTTTAACTGAAAATACAACAATAGTTATCAATAAAATATCATGGATCAGCAGACTGTCTACATAAAAGAGTACTATTACCATATAACTTTAAAATCCACCAAAACAACAAAAAGACACCACCTTCACTGTCGATTCTTCTTAATATGAATGCAACTTTCATGCCTAACATCATGGGGATGGCGTGTTCTCATGATGTCCTCAAACACTTTCAATGGATAGTAAGCGTGTCCAGGGGTATGATGGTGTGGGGGATGAACAACATACTCATTTCTAAACCAAAAACTCCAAAGAGAAATTCCCATGCTGTTCCCTCAACATAAGCTCGACATTCAATATAAATCCTTCAACTTGATTTTTTTTTTTTTTTACCAGAGAATCATATTGGCTTTGCTAGATCCATTTTCAAATCAAACTATGGGCAGACCCCCAAAAAAGAGAACTAATACTTCGACAAGATGAAGCTGCCAATATCTTTATTAACATGTCTCCTATGCAGGCTAAACAGAGCTCGCAATACATTTTATAACCCCTACATTCTACCTTAAACGTCTCTTCAATACACCAATGAACACAAACTTGGACACTAACAAATTTCTCATCCACATGCATTAGATTGCAGGAGTATGGTGGAGTCAACGTATGAAAACGTNATACACCAATGAACACAAATTTGGACACTAACAAATTTCTCATCCACATGCATTAGATTGCAGGAGTATGGTGGAGTCAATGTATGAATACATGCACTTATGACCTAAATCGTTTAAGCCTGAACATAAACAAATTGCATGCATCCTAGGATCTTGTATGGCAAAAGCAGGAGTGCATACACCACAACAGTGAGGATAGGGAGACTCAACGCAGCTCAGTCCAAATTCCAATATTATGTTATATGATTCAAGATTTGTAGGCTCAGCTATGTGTGTGCGTCACTATAAATATGGGTTCTTAGCAAACCACTATACAAATTCATGTCAACAAAACACTAGTACAATAAGAACTGCTATACTGGAATCTATTGGAAGGGAGAGAGCAGAGGGGAGATGCGAGAGGGAGACAACAAAGAGTCATGATTGCTTTTAAACTGCTCTCTCTCTCTCTCTCTCATTTAGCTTACAATAGTCAATACATACACGCCAACTTGTGATTGTACGTATTGGGACTAATTTATTTTCTTTATTTTGTATTACAGTAACATCAGACTTTTTTGGAGCTACTTGTGCAAGACTAACCCATTTACTATCAGATATATGATAGATAATTTNTTTTGGGTGGGATGGGGTGGGGAGGGGGATGATAGGGATGAGTAAACTGCAACCCCAGCCTTTAGCAAGGACAAGGACTCCGACCAGCTTCCCATATTAAGGCATCTTAAGACACTTGGGAACAAAATGCCCCCCAAATAATCCAAGAATGCGAAGAACAATTTACCATCCATTTTTTTTCTTGTTTCTTTTATATAGATATGCAGAACAAGTTACCATTCATAAGCCAATCTGGTCAGCAAATTTAATCAAGTTTATACAATATTTACCATGTAGTAGTAAATGTATACAAAGAAGAGTACTTGGCCTGAAAACAAATAGGCAGATACAACATACAAGTCATTTAGCTTTCAACAAACACAAACCTTCATATTTAATGAGAAAATAAAGTTTTAATTTACTCCGAAAACTTCTACGCAAATACATTTTTATATTGAAAATCCAAAATTACAGACCCCACCCCTAACCAAGGAAAGAAAAAACAAAAATACTTTCTACGGAAGCAGAAGCTGAGTCAGATTGTAAGTAATAAGAGTATTGCAAAGGCCTCCTATACTAAATGAAGGCACCCAAAGCTCTCAAAAGCATAATTCCACACGATGGCATAGAAGCACTCAATCACAAATTATTGAGTACTAAAAGAAATTTTGAAATTTAGCTTTGGGAAAGCTTTTAGGAAAATAAAAAAATTGGAATGCAAGAGATCATGAAGGAACCAACTTGTTTTGCAGAAATAACGGAAATTTTGACAAATTGATGACTGCACACTCAATACCAGATAAACATCTTAAAGTCATAATTGCTTGATAAATCCCCTGAAAATGACATCCTAAAATAAAAGCATCTTTCACTATTCTTCATCTGGAAGTTAAATATTACACCATGAGAATCTAATAAAATGCCTCAGACAGAAAACCCTAACTAACTTTAAAAGGTAACACGCTTTAGAACTCGGCCGCCCACTACTTGATTATCGAAACCCACTCATTTCATGCTGGTCCTAACGAACGCACCCCTCAGACAGACGTAACATTCTTGCAAGGTAGTTGTATGTTCCCTCATTCTCATATTTCTCCCATACACGAGTGGGTCCTACACAGAAGTGGCGTTCCACAATTAAGTTTGACTCATTGTTCCCTGATGGACTTTCAAGAGAACCTAATGGCCATCAATGTAAAGGGTCGGGCGTATGGGGGATAGCATTTGTCACCTGTAAAACCGCATAATTCAATGCTTTCCACAATGCCCACCACCTGACCTCGCACCAGGATAGCGAGCAAATTGCAGCCTTAAACTGATCGAGTCACAGTCATGCTCATCGAATTTGTAACCTCAAATTTAAGACACCATTTTACGCCGCACAACTAACCACGCTTTGAATGGCGAATCAGGGGCATCAGCAAACAGGTGAAGTTAGACACACAACTATCATGTGAATGTAAAACCTTAAACTCACTCAGAATTCATCATCACTTTCAAACAGTCTTAAGCATCATTCCTCGGGGCACTGCTCAATTCTTGGAAAGGTACAAGGACACGGGTAGGGAAAGTAAAAAAAAGAAGAAACTGCTGCCCAAAAGGTCAGTTATTTCAGTAAGTTTGAAACTTTGAATCAGAGCTCCATGCCGTGAAAGTCCAAATATAGAGCACAATAGTGCAAATGCATATGCTCCACCTGTTAGCTGACTCACTCTAAAATTTCATTATGGCTTGGAAAACGAGGGAAATGGTAAAACATTAAAATGAATATATTGGCAGCACTTTTACCAGATCAAAACGGCATGACTCAATTTAACAGGAAATCTAAGGAGCCTCTTCACTAAAGTTCAAGGACCCTGTGAGACGACTTGCAACAGAAGTCTGAACTACAAACAAACTCAAAATCCATTCCAAACTCTCCTTTCAACCTCTCCAAGTTGAGGTTTTCACTTCGGCTTGAAAGTCTCGAGTCAACAATTGAAGAATTGAAGATTCTAGCAGTTGTTCTAATCATGACGACCAAACCAAAGAAATGGAAACAAGGAAAAAAAACCCAATAATAAATGACAACAAAAGGGCAAATGCTCTGTGCACAGATAACAGAAATTCTCTGAACGCATCAAAGTTCAACCCAAGTATTTGACACTTCTGTCACAGTGTCACTAATACCTAACTTGCTCATCACTTCAGGAAATTCATATTTCAAAGTAGCCACCTAATTTGTGGGAGCAATATATGCCATATTCCATCAGCTAACGGAGCACGCACATGCCCAATCCCATCCCCAAATCAGGGTTTCAAAGAATGTAGTCGAAAAGATGTGGCAAACTAACCTTCACAGAAAACAGCATTTGGCTCTGCCGGCGTTACTCAAAGTCGATTTACAGGCTACATATAAATGCCCAACACTGGAGAATGAAAACTGCCCATACATCTCCGAAACATGCTACAAATCCTCTTATTCACAACACATTTTAGCTTAAGAGTCTATATCAGTAAAATAAGCCCATCTTCAAACCAACCACCACATTTCTGCTACATATGGTATTTAAAAGCTAAGCTCACCAAAATCCGTTGTAACTCAGCCTGTCAATGGACCAGATTTCGGTCCGGATCCATTTAACAGGATATGGAGCAAAATTTTAAACTGTTTATCCAAATCTATTTAGGTTTCTTTAATCGGACACGGATATGGATATATGTCAGTCCGGTAAAACTCTGATCCGACTTATATATATATATATATAAAAATTGAGTTCCTGCAAGCCAACCCCACGCAACCCTTTCCCAGTGATCCGCCTCTCTTCCCATCTCTCTCTCTCTCTCTCACACACAAACACACAAAAACACACACACTTTGCTCTCCTCCTCATATTAGCTTTGCTTTGTCTTTCTTCTTGTCTCCTGTAGTCCTTTGTATTCTCGTGTAGTTGCTCTCTGCCTATTCTTCTCTCTACCTCCCTCTCTCCCTTACTTCTTCTCTCACCCTCTTCCCCTCTATTACCCTCAAATAAGCACAATTGGTTTTTTTTTTGGATATTGAGAAAGGGGGGAGGGCGACCAATAGTAAGTAACCCACTTTGGAATGTCCAGTTTGAGCCATAACTACTAACCTAGAAGGACAGTCTGTCACCACAGCACCACCAAAACTAATCAGCAAACCACGCTACTCCCATGAATCAAATCCTACTTAATAACCATATATGAGTCAAGGATGACCATAAACGGATACAACTTATCACTAGACTACCAGCTCGAGTAAGCAATGGCCAATTCACTGTAAAAACTAAATCAAATACCACTCTGCGAACAATAGTCAAATCAATAAATGGAATGCATATGCCAGGTCTTCAACAAGTAGCATAAGAGATGTCCAGGGTCCATGCATACCCCATGAAACCACATCGAAGATATCAGAACAGGAAACATACTATGGTAGTGAAACAGTGCATGAACAATACATCAAATGCATAGCTTTTTTCTCAATTAGCATGCAGACATGTCAAGCAACAATTACAATCACCTCATGGAACAAAAATCCATTTTTTTTTACTTTCACCAAAGTATAGAGGTAATACAAGAGTACAAACCAACCATAGTTGCGGGTTTCTCTAAGCTGGGGCATGATACTTTTTAGAAACAACTAAATAAACCAACTTGTAAAAACTGAAAAAGAAAATCAAAATAAATGCATAATTATGCAGAACATAGCTGTATAGACACCCATAAAAGCGGAAGCACAAGAAGCAACCAGACCAGAAGCCATATTAATTTGAAGCTGGACCACCCTAAGAAAGAGAACTTATTCATACACAGTCCCCCAAGCCATAATTTTTCACATCTTTGAGCAAATTAAGAGTCCAAGATTATTAGATTTTCCATACATCAAAATTTAAAAAACTAAAGGTTGGAAACAATATTTCTCCTTTCCTACAGTTATCTCAACAATCAGACCAAACCCTAGAATAATACCAACAATGTTTACAGTTTCTTTAAGCCGGAGCGTGATACTTTTTAGAAACTACTAAATAAATCAACTTTTAGAAACTTTTTTCTTATCGGAAAGTAACTTTTAGAAACTGAAAAAGAAAACCAAAATAAATGAACAATTATACAGAACATAGCTCTACAGACACCCATAAACCTGGAAGCACAAGACACAACCAGACCAGGGGCCATATTGATTCGAAGATGGAGCAACCTAAGAAAGAGAACTTATTAAGTTCACCAAGCCCCCCTAATTTTCACATCTGTGAGCAAATAAGAGTCCAAGATTACTGGATTTTCCATACATTAACGTTCAAAAAACTAAAGATGGGACGCCTCTTTCTTCTTTCCCTATTTCCTACATTTATTTCAACAATCAAACCCAGAATTGTCCCAAAACCCTAGCATAATATAATTTACAAACTCTAACAACCAAAAAAAAAAAAAAAAAAAAAAATACAATCTTTGATACGAAACCCTAGTTTCTACCACAAAAACGACATTCAGATAAAGGTATATGCAATTATGAATCGACATGTTACCATAATCGGAGCGAGGGCGTTTTCCGACTAGAGGAGGAACAGTTGCCTGCTGCCTACTGTCGCCGAACTTCCAATAGGCGTCCGCCATGATTCTTGTGTGTGCGAGAGATAGAGTTCTGCAGGACCACCGGATTCTGATTTTTTAGCGGTCTTTTGTATGAGAGAGCAAAAGCTACGAGATCAAATGTTCAATGGCTAAAGTAGTACGCACAGCCGATAACAGCCAAAAAAAAACTCCCAAGTAACTCAAGTGGCAAAGTCTACCTACACATGTTAGAATTTAAATTTTAATAAATTTTTAAAATTGGTTATGAAATCATATTATGAAGTTTAATTTTTATTTACTCATACACTATTTTGTTACATTATATTTATAAACTTTAAGTTTATGTAATTCTTAAACCCTAATTTTTATTACGTTTACACTATTTTAATACACCGCATTGATACATTTTAAATTTTTATAAATATATCATAATTATTGAACACATTTTTCTATTGGTGATTGTAGTTGATTTTTTGTTGGAGTAAATTACATGTATTTAAGATTATGATTGTGGATGAACAAAAATTAGACATTTAATTTTATAAACTCTTTATTGCTGTACTCTATTGATACACTTTTAAAATATAATTTCATATGAATTCAAATTATAAAATAATTTTCTGTACATTATGTAATTATGAATTAAACAAATTCATAGCATTAGTCTTCAATAAACTGCCACAAAAATAACATACAGAAAGAAGAATAAAGCACTATTTAGAACTCAAATAACAGCTATTATTGTAGTGTTTAGTGTTAAAAAATGAAACTTTAAAGAAAAAAAATTAATGAAACACAAAAATATTAAAATTAACAAACAATCATTTGAAATTATAAAAGTTAATCAAAAATATTACCATTCAATACAATAAGTATAAACGACTACGAAAATTGTGAAAAAAAATTGAAACTAACTAGCAGCACGTGGAACAAGCAAAATAAAAAGTGAGAGAAAGTATAAGTTCAACCTCATAATATATGAATATTGTAGAAAAAATAATACAATATGTTTGAATTTTTCCGTGTTCATCAGAGAATAATAAGGATGATAGGTTTGAATTATTTTAAACTTTAATGGCTGATAATTTATAGAAGAAGAAAGGGAGATGTTTATTAGTAACGATAACGACAAAAAAATTTAAAATTTAAAATGGGGGTAGATATACACAATTAACTTTATATGCAAATTTTATGATAATATAATTCTTCTATTATATTAAGAAATATTTAATACAATAAAACAAAATAAAAAATATAATTAACTGTCACAAGAAATATGTATAATTNAAAAAAAAAAAATACAATCTTTGATACGAAACCCTAGTTTCTACCACAAAAACGACATTCAGATAAAGGTATATGCAATTATGAATCGACATGTTACCATAATCGGAGCGAGGGCGTTTTCCGACTAGAGGAGGAACAGTTGCCTGCTGCCTACTGTCGCCGAACTTCCAATAGGCGTCCGCCATGATTCTTGTGTGTGCGAGAGATAGAGTTCTGCAGGACCACCGGATTCTGATTTTTTAGCGGTCTTTTGTATGAGAGAGCAAAAGCTACGAGATCAAATGTTCAATGGCTAAAGTAGTACGCACAGCCGATAACAGCCAAAAAAAAACTCCCAAGTAACTCAAGTGGCAAAGTCTACCTACACATGTTAGAATTTAAATTTTAATAAATTTTTAAAATTGGTTATGAAATCATATTATGAAGTTTAATTTTTATTTACTCATACACTATTTTGTTACATTATATTTATAAANAAAAAAAAATACAATCTTTGATACGAAACCCTAGTTTCTACCACAAAAACGACATTCAGATAAAGGTATATGCAATTATGAATCGACATGTTACCATAATCGGAGCGAGGGCGTTTTCCGACTAGAGGAGGAACAGTTGCCTGCTGCCTACTGTCGCCGAACTTCCAATAGGCGTCCGCCATGATTCTTGTGTGTGCGAGAGATAGAGTTCTGCAGGACCACCGGATTCTGATTTTTTAGCGGTCTTTTGTATGAGAGAGCAAAAGCTACGAGATCAAATGTTCAATGGCTAAAGTAGTATGCACAGCCGATAACAGCCAAAAAAAAACTCCCAAGTAACTCAAGTGGCAAAGTCTACCTACACATGTTAGAATTTAAATTTTAATAATTTTTTAAAATTGGTTATGAAATCATATTATGAAGCTTAATTTTTATTTACTCATACACTATTTTGTTACATTATATTTATACACTTTAAGTTTATGTAATTCTTAAACCCTAATTTTTATTACGTTTACACTATTTTAATACACCGCATTGATACATTTTAAATTTTTATAAATATATCATAATTATTGAACACATTTTTCTATTGGTGATTGTAGTTGATTTTTTGTTGGAGTAAATTACATGTATTTAAGATTATGATTGTGGATGAACAAAAATTAGACATTTAATTTTATAAATTCTTTATTGTTGTACTCTATTGATACACTTTTAAAATATAATTTCATATGAATTCAAATTATAAAATAATTTTCTGTACATTATGTAATTATGAATTAAACAAATTCATAGCATTAGTCTTCAATAAACTGCCACAAAAATAACATACAGAAAGAAGAATAAAGCACTATTTAGAACTCAAATAACAGCTATTATTGTAGTGTTTAGTGTTAAAAAATGAAACTTTAAAGAAAAAAAATTAATGAAACACAAAAATATTAAAATTAACAAACAATCATTTGAAAGTATAAAAGTTAATCAAAAATATTGCCATTCAATACAATAAGTATAAACGACTACGAAAACTGTGAAAAAAAATTGAAACTAACTAGCAGCATGTGGAACAAGCAAAATAAAAAGTGAAAGAAAGTATAAGTTCAACCTCATAATATATGAATATTGTAGAAGAAATAATACAATATGTTTGAATTTTTCCGTGTTCATCAGAGAATAATAAGGATGATAGGTTTTAACTATTTTAAACTTTAATGGTTGATAATTTATAGAAGAAGAAAGGGAGATGTTTATTAGTAACGATAACGACAAAAAAATTTAAAATTTAAAATGGGGTAGATATACACAATTAACTTTATATGCAAATTTTATGATAATATAATTCTTCTATTATATTAAGAAATATTTAATACAATAAAACAAAATAAAAAATATAATTAACTGTCACAAGAAATATGTATAATTTAAGGAATGACAAATATATCAAAAGAAAATCACAAAAAAGTCAAATTGTGTACTTGGACACAATTAAGTTTTAAAAATAAAGACTTAATGACTTAACGTTAAGAGTTATATATTTTTTGATAATTAACTCTAATTTCATGTACTTTCTTACAATTTTCCCAAAAAAAATACTTTGAAATTTCATTTGGTTTTTGGCCTTTTTCCATTTAGTCGTAACAATAAAAGGTTTAATCTTGAAATAAATAAATTTTTTAACTCAATTGTGATAAATGATATTATAATATCATTGACACGTGAATGATTATGTCACAAATTACTAATTATATGACACTATCCTAACGCTAATTATTTACCTAGCGAAAATTATGGTATCATAATACAACCTCCCCTCCTTTTCATTTAAAACATCTAGCATATAGTTTTCTTAATGTATATTGTGGATGTGATCCTTACAATGTCTAAAGCTCGGCCCTCAATTTTTTTTTTTTAGCATTTTTAAGTTTAAAATCCACACATCTCCTATTCGGAGTATCCCAAGATTAATAAAATCATAGGAATACCTATATCTAGATTTGTTTCCAACAAATTATAAGTTATTTTCTAATTATATTAGTGTCTTTGTCATCTCATTGGGCCGCCAGAAGGAATTTTTTTTACCTTACAGCATGCCATTAATTAGACAACCTCAATATTGTAAGAAGTATGCCATGCTAACAAGGGCAAAACGGTCATTTGGTTTTTTATAACGTATGTTTGAGTTTGTACAAAGAACTAACTTCATATTTGTTGGTAGAATTTTAGTTTGTGTTTGATGACATTTCTCATTGTTGGGTACACAAAACCAAAAAATACTAAGAGTGTGCTTTAGTTTAAGAGTAATGTTAGATGAACTTAAAAACTAAACTTAAAATTTAGATTTGATAATCTCAACTATTGAATAGGTAATGTGTCACAATAAATGCTGTGACCCATAGTGAAATCAATGAGATTATCAAGTTTAGTTTTTAAGTTTATGTAGCATTGCTCTTTTTTTTTTGTATTGGCTAACATTAGGGGTGACAATAGAGTCGAATCTTGTCGTATCAGATTCGTGTTGAGTCATTACGAGCTTGTGTCGAATATTAGTCAAACCTAATTTAACTCATTTAACTAATTGTGTCGTATTGAGTTGCGAATGACCTATTTATTTTCGTATCGAGTTCAAATCATATCATCGTATTGAGTTGAATGATGGAAAAAATATTTTTTATAACTTAAATTTTTTTTAATTTTTTTTAAAATTAATTTTTAAAATTTTTTAAAATATATATACATATTTTGCCATTGTATTTTTATATGAAATTAATGTATACATAAGATATATAGACAAATAAGATATATTTCAACACAAATAATTAATTTTCTATCCACTTTCTTTCCGATTTTGAAGGGATTGATTTTGGTGAGTTGGAAGGAAAGTTAATTCATCAACTTTTTCATCCATCCTACTTTTCTTCCTTACCAAACATGATGTTTTATTTATCCCTCTAACTTTTCATCCTTCTAATTTTTTATCCTCCAATTTTTCTATCGTACCAAACGGAGCATAAATCTGCTTTGATATTTAGGAAGAATGTACGCTCATCTATTTTGTTTATAAGATTAGGCGGTTCCCATGGCAACAATAATACCCGAGATATTAGGCGGTTTTTGGGAGAGAAATCTGCCTCATTGATATGGGCTGCGACTGCGACGTTTGGTTCCACCCTTGAGCCACAACAGACACTGACTGCTCTGCACTGCATATTCATGCTCACTGGGTGCTTGAGTCAATCTCAGATGTTCCATTCTCTCAAGGGCATTTCTCATGTATAGCTTTGTGACTGTAAACGCAAGATAANTAATGTATATTGTGGATGTGATCCTTACAATGTCTAAAGCTCGGCCCTCAATTTTTTTTTTTTAGCATTTTTAAGTTTAAAATCCACACATCTCCTATTCGGAGTATCCCAAGATTAATAAAATCATAGGAATACCTATATCTAGATTTGTTTCCAACAAATTATAAGTTATTTTCTAATTATATTAGTGTCTTTGTCATCTCATTGGGCCGCCAGAAGGAATTTTTTTTACCTTACAGCATGCCATTAATTAGACAACCTCAATATTGTAAGAAGTATGCCATGCTAACAAGGGCAAAACGGTCATTTGGTTTTTTATAACGTATGTTTGAGTTTGTACAAAGAACTAACTTCATATTTGTTGGTAGAATTTTAGTTTGTGTTTGATGACATTTCTCATTGTTGGGTACACAAAACCAAAAAATACTAAGAGTGTGCTTTAGTTTAAGAGTAATGTTAGATGAACTTAAAATTTAGATTTGATAATTTCAACTATTGAATAGGTAATGGGTCCCNGTAACCATGTGCAGGCAGGTTAAACAATTACTAAATAGCAAAAAAGAAAAAAAAATCATCTTCTAATCAACCTTAGTGCAGCTGGTTTCACTCTGGTACAAAAAAAATTATTTTTTGACATCGATTTTAGTTTGAGTTATGTGTAGTCCTTGATTGCACAAATANAAAAATCATCTTCTAATCAACCTTAGTGCAGCTGGTTTCACTCTGGTACAAAAAAATTATTTTTTGACATCGATTTTAGTTTGAGTTATGTGTAGTCCTTGATTGCACAAACANTCAATGAGATTATCAAGTTTAGTTTTTAAGTTTATGTAGCATTGCTCTTTTTTTTTGTATTGGCTAACATTAGGGGTGACAATAGAGTCGAATCTTNAAATAATAAAATAGTCTGAAAAAAACACTGTAAAGAGGTTCTACACATGCAGATCACTATCTCATTTGCCAAAAAACCAAGATATGATATTGTTAGTCTACACAAAAGATTTATCTCATAATCAATAGACTTAATTTTTTTTTTTACAAAAAGATGTCGGTGACTGTTTGATGTTGGGTTTAATTGTTTTATCTTAGAACTTTCTTGAATGAACACAATCGATGNTCGTATTGAGTTGCGAATGACCTATTTATTTTCGTATCGAGTTCAAATCATATCATTGTGTTGAGTCGAATGATGGAAAAAATATTTTTTATAACTTAATTTTTTTTTAAAATTAATTTTTAAAATTTTTTAATANAAAAAAACTTTTATTAATTTGGAAAGCTTTGGGTTACAAGAGACTGTTGAACAGTCTCTAAGACTAATCCTAATTTTAATTCTAGCCTAAAACTACTTCTAAAATGTCAAAGTCGTGAATCTTTGATAGGTTTGATCATNGAGACTGTTGAACAGTCTCTAAGACTAATCCTAATTTTAATTCTAGCCTAAAACTATTTCTAAAATGTCCAAGTCGTGAATCTTTGATAGGTTTGATCGTNTAATGTATACATAAGATATATAGACAAATAAGATATATTTCAACACAAATAATTAACTTTCTATCCACTTTCCTTCCGATTTTGAAGGGATTGATTTTAGTGAGTTGGAAGGAAAGTTAATTCATCAACTTTTTCATCCATCCTACTTTCCCTCCTTACCAAACATGATGTTTTATTTATCCCTCTAACTTTCCATCCTTCTAAATTTTTATCCTCCAACTTTTCTATAGTACCAAACGGAGGAGCATAAATCTGTTTTGATATTTAGGAAGAATGTACACTCATCTATTTTGTTTATAAGATTAGGCGGTTCCCATGGCAACAATAATACCCGAGATATTAGGCGGTTTTTGGGAGAGAAATCTGCCTCATTGATCTGGGCTGCGACTGCGACGTTTGGTTCCACCCTTGAGCCACAACAGACACTGACTGCTCTGCGCTGCATATTCATGCTCACTGGGTGCTTGAGTCAATCTCAGATGTTCCATTTCTCTCAAGGGCATTTCTTTGTGACCGTAAACGCAAGATTAGACATGGAGCATCAAAATTTATGTTAGTCTTGGTCTTGTTCTTGTCTCATTTCTCATTTCAATGCTATGAGTATTTGTGCTGCAACTTCTGCTAAATCACCGTTGCCACGAATATTATATCCCCCAAGAAATGCGCCCCAAATCACTGAATCAGGCTTCATAGTCATGTTCTTAACAACAATGTATGCCTCATTTCTTATATCTATAGTGTTTTAACATGAGGTTCACATTATATCACCCCTCAAATTGAAGAACTCTAGTCCTTTCTCATCAACTCCTACATGAACACACGAAGAAAGAACTCATAGAAAGCTCAGTCGTCTGCCTCCTATTCTCGATTGTTGGTAACCATGTGCAGGCAGGTTAAACAATTACTAAATAGCAAAAAAGAAAAAAAAATCATCTTCTAATCAACCTTAGTGCAGCTGGTTTCACTCTGGTACAAAAAAATTATTTTTTGACATCGATTTTAGTTTGAGTTATGTGTAGTCCTTGATTGCACAAACAATAAAATAGTCTGAAAAAAACACTGTAAAGAGGTTCTACACATGCAGATCACTATCTCATTTGCCAAAAAACCAAGATATGATATTGTTAGTCTACACAAAAGATTTATCTCATAATTGATAGACTTAATTTTTTTTTTTACAAAAAGATGTCGGTGACTGTTTGATGTTGGGTTTAATTGTTTTATCTTAGAACTTTCTTGAATGAACACAATCGATGGAAATAAAGCAAGTAAAAATGAAAGCAAAACGATTAATAAAAGGGAAAAAAAAACTTTTATTAATTTGGAAAGCTTTGGGTTACAAGAGACTGTTGAACAGTCTCTAAGACTAATCCTAATTTTAATTCTAGCCTAAAACTATTTCTAAAATGTCCAAGTCGTGAATCTTTGATAGGTTTGATCGTATTGTCTCCTTGTAATTAATGCCCCTTTTATAGGCATCTTTACCTCGATGATTAATCTAGTTTTCTCCAGACGGTTTCTTCCTCAGCCTCTTCTTTGTCTCAACTGCTATTTTTAAATTATTGGAGCACATTTGGTGCTGGTAATTACTGCATTTGCAAATTTTAAGATAAACATTTCATTCCTTCTGTTTTAGAGGCTATAACTATTCTTAAATCTAAACATACCACTTTGACTATGTCATTCATCACTTTTTCCATAAAAATGTAGAATTTGGTCCAAACAAATACCCAAGAATTTTCAATATAGTAGTGCTAGCTTAACGGAATTGTTCAGGGCCTGAATTTCATTAGTGTTTTTTTTTTGTTGGTTTTAAATTTGTTCATGCAATCGTAACAGAAAGCAAAATTTATTTACATCAATGTATTCAGGCAATGTCATCTTGAAATGGTTGTTCTAGTGAGAGTGACATTCTAGGTTTCCATTTTTGCGAAGAACAAACAAGGAGTTTATCACAGAAATCAATGCTATTAGATCAGACCTTTCATCAATTTAGTGTGAATAAGCATTGTCTAAGATGATTTGTCACCATAGTTAGGCCACTTTCCCTTGATTACCTAATTGCTAGTCATCTTGATCATCGTGGACAAATACTCCATGCATGTGTTAATTTATTAAACCTGTAAATGTCTATATGTAATGATGTTAACTGCTTATCTGTCCAAACAACTACTCATTAATCTCTTAAGATAAAAATAAGTTCATCCTAATCATCTTTATCGTGGAGAAATATTCCATGCATGTTACAATTTATTGAACTTCTGGATGTAGATAAGCAAATAAAGATAAATTATTAGTCTACCATTTATCTCTTCTATGCTTCGTTATAGACAAGAATTTTATGGATTGACTACGATCATGTAAGGAAAGAATGAAACTTGCTATAGAGCTTGAGCAGTCAACCGAATTGTTCAACTCACATAATACAATGATCATTCCTATAAAGCCATGGTTCTTTGTAGGATTGACAAGGGTAACCACCAAAACGGGCAGGGAAGATATCCATGGTTTGATTTGGTGAGAACGACAATCGAAGAGGTCAACGTCACAATACCTCTGAAGGGTTTCAATCCTACTGCTCAATTAACCTTTTATAGCAACCTCTAAGCTGTGGACTGTCTAAACCAAAACGGTAACTTGACAAAACTTTAGGCCTACTGGTGAAGACTCTCATGAAGGTGATGACTCGAAGAAATTGCTGTATTTCGAAGGCATAAATAGCTGAAAGTTCTGGCACAGAAAATACTATTTTGTAGGGTATTAATGGTTTTGTATGATATAACTGAAGAAATTGTTGTATTTTTTGTGCTCTTTTCTGAATTTTCGGATTAATGTGACCCTAGTTTGATCCGAAACAAAGTAGCCTTTCTGCTTTTGGCGCTAAGATTAGTTAAATTAGAAACACATCATGATCTAAGTCCAATGTCAAGATGAGTTAAGTTTCAAATATAATGGTGCATTAATTTGACCACTGACAGCCTCATTTATAAACTTGGATACTAGGACTTGAATATTTTTTAAAATCTCATCCACAGATTCAGAAGAGCAGAATTAAAAGATTCAAAACAGATATATATATGAAGTAGATCATGACATATAAGTTTGGCAAGAAAGGGGCCACCACTATTTTTGGGTGGTGTGCCTATATCTACCACTATAAAAAACCCTAGTGGTTAACACTATATCGTATAGGCTGGACTATCAACAATAATATAATAAACAGAGGGCCTCTACTAGATGACTTACTGATGAGTGGAGTTGATAATTCTTCGACACAGTTGCCGAGGGGAATGTTTGTGGGTCCCACTCTTAACTAAAGAAGGGAATGCCAGTCATGCTAGCTTTTCTATGTCTTGATATGTGATAGAGAAACGAATGTGAAATGGAAGTAAAAGTAATGATCATTCATGGAAATGGGAAACAAGGTGATGAATGGGTACGAAGAACTGAGTGGACATAAAAAGATTATATGTAAATTCTGCAGCTTGAGTGGTCTACCATGTGATGTGAAGATATTGATCATGGGTCATACCTAGTTGTCTCCTGTACTGTTATTCTTCTCCAGATCCTAGTTAGTTGCTTCCTGAAGGTGCTTTAATGGTTGGAAGAATCTCAAGAGACACACTTGACGCTGACAATCCTGACCTGTTTGCCAAATGTAAAGAAAGAAAAAGAGAAAAGAAGCTTGCTGGAAAGTATTGAGAACCACTAGTGCAATGAGATTAAATAAGAAGTTACCAATCAAGTGATCAACCCACATAAGATGGTCTCTGTAAAATTGAAACAAACATATATAGCAAAGCCTTTTTAGCTCCTCACAAGCTTCAAACATCTCACCAACTCTTGCACCTAAATCTAGGAGCTTTATTTATGGCAAAATCAACATGAATTAAGACTTGCAGAATTGAGAAAAAGAACATCTTTAAGACGTACAATAGACACAAAACCAAGGTCTTGATGGTGCAAGCACAAGTAGTTTAAGAGCCATCTATCTCCAGATCGAGCCCAATAGAAAGATAAAGGTTCTATCTGTTAGTGTTGATCAAAACTCAAACAAGTCTCCCCCAACCTGGAAGAAAAGAAAAAAACAACACCACCTTCTTCTGTTTTTTTTTTACTAGACATGCAATTACCATGACCCTCCACCTAATACTCCATTCCAGTAAGCATTAGACTCTCCTTGCTCTCTATTTTGCTCAATTAATTCAGTTGTGGCTGAAACGGGCTTCAAATCCTCAAAAGGAAAGAGAAGTCTTGCACTAGTCTCTGGAACCCCTTGCAGACTTCCAAAACCACTTTCAAACCCATCTAATGAAAAGTTAAGGCTTGGTTTAAATTCTGGCAAACCCAGGCCAGATGAGTATATTGTACTCGAATCAGAAACCGACATCGGCATGAAAGAATTCAGTCCTCTTGAAGTAATTCCAAGCTTGAGAAGTTCCATGGTAGAGAGATGAGATGATGTTGATGAAGTATTAGGGTTTATATTGTTGTTACTGTAGGGTAACCCAATGAATTCAGAGAGGCTATTGTAATCACCAGAGGGCGGGTAAGCTAGGTTGAGGTCTTGGCCCTCGCGGATCTTAGGGTTTTGAGAAGCAGACTGAGAAATTCTTGGTGGGGCCAGATCATGATCAGCAAGCTTCTTTGATGAAGCTGGTGATGATGATGAAGTAGATCTCTTGTTCTTCCTTGAGCTTCCTCCAACTGGGACATTTCTCAGAGTCCCACCTTCAGTCCAGTACCTTCTACAAGTCTTGCAGAAGTATCTTGGCTGAGAGAGACTGTAATTGTTGTAGTAACAGAACTTGGTATGAGTTGAATTGCACCGCGGACAGTTCACAGCTTGTTCTTTTTGTGGCCTCGGCTTCCTCTCTACCATAGGCCTTGAGCCTTCCACTGGTTTCATCACTCCAATCCCCTGGGAAAAAAAGGAGGAAAGGAAGACCACAGAAAGACAAGAAAAAGGCCATGACTACATAGTCGAAACAAAGAATTTCTCATCCAAAGAATTTGTATTTGGATATAGAAAGAAAGCAGTAGCAGGCAAACAAGACAGAGATAACTAGGTAATTGCTTTACAGTTTGAAGATTACAACCAGCAATAAAACAAACTATATTAGCTTTTTTCCGGTCCTTTATTAGATGATGGAAAAAGAAAGGAAAAAGTGCAGTACTTTCAAGAAAAAATGAAAAATTTCAGACCATAGTTACATAAATTCAAAGATTAGTGGGTGCTGAACATCATCATCTCCTAGAAAAGTAGTAACCTTTGAGAATTTACCCATCAACAAGAAAAAAAATTCAAAACAATAAAAAAAAAAGTTCTAAATTAGCCTTGAAAATCCCAACTAAAGGAAGAAGATATCATGATTTGCTCGAGAGAAAACTTGGTTTCTTTACCTGTGGCCACTGACCAGTATCCATAGATCGAGAGGCAGTAAAGGAAAAGCAAAAGCTACCGAGTCTTCAAAAGAGAGGAAAACAACCCACTTTCCTCCAACTGGTCCTAAAGCTAGAAAGACACTTGAGATGGTATGTTTGGTGGTGGTTCCATGTGTTGGTTTACTAAATGTGTGTGTGTGTGAGAGAGAGAGAGAGAAGGGTTCTTTTGTCTTCTTGACCGTATTTTAATGTCGTTATAATAGCACACTACTTTAAGAATGTTGCCTACAGTATATATATGTATATACATAGTCAATGTTATTCTTTGTGAGTGGAAATGTGATATGTAATGTGGACTTTATTGGATTCTTTTCTGACTATGAGATTGATGTGGTCAGGAGGATGATTCCTTTTCTTCTTGCAATCTCTTTTCATATTTGCCATTTCCTTTTGCATTTGCTCTCCTTCTTCACTCAACCAATTAAAACAGTACCCGAGTTTTGAATAATGAGACATTCCATATTATTTCTTGATTGGTATACAAATTAAGAAACAGTAAAGTAAAAAAAATAACACCACTCAATAAAATCTGATCTGAATAATCTTAATAAAGCTTAATTCATACCAAAAATTTTAGATAATCTGTGATCTCAAAACTACTCATTAAACCCAAAATCGAGATAACCAATACTATTAGGATATAATTTATTAACCACTGGGGTTAACTCATACCTGAAGACACAGTGCAATGTGAATGATTTTAAAAAGAATATTAGTGACCGTTTGATAAGTTTATTTAAAACAGTTAGATGAACTTATTGAAATCTATCCTGTTTTATATTATAGATAACTATTAGATTGACTGTGAATTTAATTAAATATAGAACTTGGTGTTTATTTAATGATAACAATGAAGTCATATCATTAAATCAACCGATTATGTNATTCTTTTCTGACTATGAGATTGATGTGGTCAGGAGGATGATTCCTTTTCTTCTTGCAATCTCTTTTCATATTTGCCATTTCCTTTTGCATTTGCTCTCCTTCTTCACTCAACCAATTAAAACAGTACCCGAGTTTTGAATAATGAGACATTCCATATTATTTTTTGATTGGTATACAAATTAAGAAACAGTAAAGTAAAAAAAATAACACCACTCAATAAAATCTGATCTGAATAATCTTAATAAAGCTTAATTCATACCAAAAATTTTAGATAATCTGTGATCTCAAAACTACTCATTAAACCCAAAATCGAGATAAGCAATACTATTAGGATATAATTTATTAACCACTGGGGGTAACTCATACCTGAAGACATAGTACAATGTGAATGATTTTAAAAAGAATATTAGTGACCGTTTGATGAGTTTATTTAAAACAGTTAGATGAACTTATTGAAATCTACCCTGTTTTATATTATAGATAACTATTAGATTGACTGTGGGTTTAATTAAATATAGAACTTGGTGTTTATTTAATGATAACAATGAAGTCATATCATTAAATCAACCGATTATATCAGATTTTCAAGTCTCAATAGCATTACTCAATCGAGATTGCACCATTATGTGGTCAAATTATTCCGGAACCACTTGTGGAAGATTGCACGTTTAAGGGGTGCTCAAAATGGGTGTCATTGCTAAGCACTTTCATGAGTGGAGAGAAAACTTGATAAAGTGAAGTCTAATTTAATTGGCTAAACAAAATCGTATGTTTTTTTTTTCTCCTTTTGTAAGTTTTATTTCCTTTTTTTCCCTTAGTAATCTTCTTCCCCTTTTGTAAATGGTGATGTGAGTGTGGTAGGTTTTCCATTTTTGCACTTCAGTGGTTGTTAAAGCTTGACCTGATCAGTTGCATGACCTGTGAATGAAATTACTTGTCAAGAAAGTAATCTAACCATGAAAATACAAGAGAAAGTGGATCCCATCGAGGAATGCTGACTAAGTAAATAGAACCACAAAGAAAATGAAAGAGGGCTGAAGTGAGAGGGACAAAAGAAACTGGAGATGGGAGGCCAGTTAATGGGCTTTGTGAGATGGAAATTAATTCCTCCNATATATATATATCATTTTTTAGATGAATGAATCGTATCAATTTTTATAATTGAGTCTATTCATCTTAGACTTCCCTAAAAATTGATATACAATTAAATTTTAATTTTTAAATTGTATTCGGATTATATAGGGTTTTTCTTATTTTTTAGGGTACCGTTAATCTTGTCCTATATTCCCTGGATTACGTCAATCCAACCGCCCAAAGTTGTGGCGGCGACTCGCATTCCAAGCCCATTTCCGAGAGAGGGAGAGAAACGCACACAACAAAGTGTAGACGTGGCGGTGGATAAGGCCGTGGGGCCCATTGGACCTGCATCACTTAAAATTAAAACCAACAAAAGGCCGAAACGTGTCATCACAGTAGGCGCTGGAAGAAGAATAATTACTTTTGCGAGAAGGGTCAGTGGACCCCAACAGAGTGTGGCCTTGTCTAATTTTAGTCGTCCAACTAGAGAATCCGCCGTGATGATTTGATGGACGATGTTAAGTGATCGTCCTTTTTTGGAACATGGCGCTGGTGCGTTACATCTCAGCGTGGAGAAATTTATTTTTGTGTAGTAATGCTAAGAGCTTACTAATTTTTTTTTTTTAACCAAATTCAAAATAAATGAACCTATAAATATTCAGCAGAGGGGTGTATATGGATCGAGTTGGTCCACGGAATTCTTTTTTTGGGTTAAAATTTTATAAGTTAGTCCACGCATACCCAATATCCTTCAAAAACTTGGGTTTGCCCTCAAGTTTATTACTTGTCTCGAAACTCTGTTCATTAGTCTGCTTACAAAAAATCATTAAATTTTGACCCACGAACCCACATGTCGTCCACCCACTTTGTTTGAAAAAAAATTTGATCAATGAAAGTTAAATATACATGAATTAAGCATATTNGTTAATCTTGTCCTATATTCCCTGGATTACGTCAATCCAACCGCCCAAAGTTGTGGCGGCGACTCGCATTCCAAGCCCATTTCCGAGAGAGGGAGAGAAACGCACACAACAAAGTGTAGACGTGGCGGTGGATAAGGCCGTGGGGCCCATTGGACCTGCATCACTTAAAATTAAAACCAACAAAAGGCCGAAACGTGTCATCACAGTAGGCGCTGGAAGAAGAATAATTACTTTTGCGAGAAGGGTCAGTGGACCCCAACAGAGTGTGGCCTTGTCTAATTTTAGTCGTCCAACTAGAGAATCCGCCGTGATGATTTGATGGACGATGTTAAGTGATCGTCCTTTTTTGGAACATGGCGCTGGTGCGTTACATCTCAGCGTGGAGAAATTTATTTTTGTGTAATAATGCTAAGAGCTTACTAATTTTTTTTTTTTAACCAAATTCAAAATAAATGAACCTATAAATATTCAGCAGAGGGGTGTATATGGATCGAGTTGGTCCACGGAATTCTTTTTTTGGGTTAAAATTTTATAAGTTAGTCCACGCATACCCAATATCCTTCAAAAACTTGGGTTTGCCCTCAAGTTTATTACTTGTCTCGAAACTCTGTTCATTAGTCTGCTTACAAAAAATCATTAAATTTTGACCCACGAACCCACATGTCGTCCACCCACTTTGTTTGAAAAAAAATTTGATCAATGAAAGTTAAATATACATGAATTAAGCATATTTTGTATGTATCCATATTTACGTATAAACGTACATATTTTAAATGATAGAGTTGTGTATATGATAAATAGGTGGATAGATAGGGTTATTAACCAAACCGAGTTACTCGAGCTCGGCTCGTGTTCACCTTATTTTTGATTTGTTCAAGTTCAACTCCTGTTCGCCTCATTTTTTGCTCTTCAAGCTCGGCTTGTGTTCGCCTCATTTTTGGCTCCATCAAGTTCGGCTTGTGTTCACCTTATTTTTGGCTTATTCAAATTTGACTTTTTTTTTGAATGAGTTGAACTTGAATAATTTTTTAAACTTGTTTGAAAAACAAGTCTGACAGACTTGATATAAACTTGACAAGTTCTACTCGTTTATATGTAAATACTAAGGCTTGGTTCATTTTGTGCTCGTTCAGACTCGACTCATTTTGAACAGTATTTTATACTCGATTAATAAAATAAGCTTTTTAGGCTTGATTCAAACTCATTCAACTATTAGCCCTATAGGTAGGTGTCAGTCTAGTTAAGATGTGATNTTGGGTTAAAATTTTATAAGTTAGTCCACGCATACCCAATATCCTTCAAAAACTTGGGTTTGCCCTCAAGTTTATTACTTGTCTCGAAACTCTGTTAATTAGTCTGCTTACAAAAAATCATTAAATTTTGACCCACGAACCCACATGTCGTCCACCCACTTTGTTTGAAAACAAAATTGATCAATGAAAGTTAAATATACGTGAATTAAGCATACTTTGTATGTATCCATATTTACGTATAAACGTACATATTTTAAATGATAGAGTTGTGTATATGATAAATAGGTGGATAGATAGGGTTATTAACCAAACCGAGTTACTCGAGCTCGGCTCGTGTTCACCTTATTTTTGATTTGTTCAAGTTCAACTCCTGTTCGCCTCATTTTTTGCTCTTCAAGCTCGGCTTGTGTTCGCCTCATTTTTGGCTCCATCAAGTTCGGCTTGTGTTCACCTTATTTTTGGCTTATTCAAATTTGACTTTTTTTTTGAATGAGTTGAACTTGAATAATTTTTTAAACTTGTTTGAAAAACAAGTCTGACAGACTTGATATAAACTTGACAAGTTCTACTCGTTTATATGTAAATACTAAGGCTTGGTTCATTTTGTGCTCGTTCAGACTCGACTCATTTTGAACAGTATTTTATACTCGATTA
Organism: Ilex paraguariensis; assembly: GCA_963454935.2. Taxonomy (NCBI): domain Eukaryota; kingdom Viridiplantae; phylum Streptophyta; class Magnoliopsida; order Aquifoliales; family Aquifoliaceae; genus Ilex; species Ilex paraguariensis. The sequence continues at coordinate 318,152 of CAUOFW020001591.1, forward strand.
ATAAAATAAGCTTTTTAGGCTTGATTCAAACTCATTCAACTATTAGCCCTATAGGTAGGTGTCAGTCTAGTTAAGATGTGATCATTCTATTGTAACACAATTTCTCTCATATTTATAAATAAAATTATTCATTATATTTTTTTTGTCCATTTTAACTCTACTTTAAATTTTAAAATATAATTTACAAAAATACTAAATTAATTTTTTTAAAATGAAGATAGGGGATGAGTTGAGTTGGATTGCGGTTATGTATATAAAGCCCGTCTGCAAAACCCTCTCAATAGACCTGTCCAATAGGTGATGAGTTGGATTGCGGATAATCTATTCCTATCAGAAGTCAACCCTGTCTGGTACGCCACCTGGATAAGGGCTTGGAGCTACCTACTCAGACCTGACCTAAAAAAAATACACGGGGCNATAGAGTTGTGTATATGATAAATAGGTGGATAGATAGGGTTATTAACCAAACCGAGCTACTCGAGCTCGGCTCGTGTTCACCTTATTTTTGATTTGTTCAAGTTCAACTCATGTTCGCCTCATTTTTCGCTCTTCAAGCTCGGCTTGTGTTCACCTCATTTTTTGCTCCATCAAGTTCGGCTTGTGTTCATCTTATTTTTGGCTCATTCAAATTTAGCTCTTTTTTTGAACGAGTTGAACTTGAATAATTTTTTTAACTCGTTTGAAAAACAAGTCTGACAGACTCGATATAAACTTGACAAGTTCTACTCGTTTATATGTAAATACTAAGGCTTGGTTCATTTTGTGCTCGTTCAAACTCGACTCATTTTGAACAATATTTTATATTCGATTAATAAAATAAGCTTTTTAGGCTTGATTCAAACTCATTCAACTATTAGCCCTATAGATAGGTGTCAGTCTAGTTAAGATGTGATCATTCTATTGTAACACAATTTCTCTCATATTTATAAATAAAATTATTCATTATATTTTTTTTGTCCATTTTAACTCTACTTTAAATTTTAAAATATAATTTACAAAAATACTAAATTAATTTTTTTAAAATGAAGATAGGGGATGAGTTGAGTTGGATTGCGGTTATGTATATAAAGCCCGTCTGCAAAACCCTCTCAATAGACCTGTCCAATAGGTGATGAGTTGGATTGCGGATAATCTATTCCTATCAGAAGTCAACCCTGTCTGGTACGCCACCTGGATAAGGGCTTGGAGCTACCTACTCAGACCCGACCTAAAAAAAATACACGGGACTAACCCATTTAGGCCCATGAACACCACTAGTGATAATTGTGACCCCGCATTTTGTAGAACAATCTCATAGATCATAAACATATATGAGACACACAATGTGACCGAGAAATGTGGAATACATAGATAATAAATTATTATAATTCTTAATAAATTATAGTTCCTCATTCAATTGTCAAAGAAATTATTGAAAACGTATAGTAACTGGACGATGTCACAGTTTTAAAAACTTGTTGTCTGTTACTGTTGAAAATAGTGAGTATCTTATGTCTACTAAGTCTAAAAAATAATAAGTTAATGGGGACGTGCTTTTATCATGAGTATGTTGGTTATCAATATAAATTTGGTAGAAGAGTTTTATTAGAATTGGGTTTATAAAATTTATTAGGTTAAATTATTTAGTTGTACCAAAGTTAGGGTTATTAGCGGATACCNTAACTCTACTTTAAATTTTAAAATATAATTTACAAAAATACTAAATTAATTTTTTTTAAATGAAGATAGGGGATGAGTTGAGTTGGATTGCGGCTATGTATATAAAGCCCGTCCGCAAAACCCTCCCAATAGACCTGTCCAATAGGTGATGAGTTGGATTGCGGATAATCTATTCCTACCAGAAGTCAACCTGTCTGGTACGCCACCGGAATAAGGGCTTGGACCTACCTACTCAGACCCGACCTAAAAAAAATACACGGGACTAACCCATTTAGGCCCATGAACACCACTAGTGATAATTGTGACCCCGCATTTTGTAGAACAATCTCATAGATCATAAACATATATGAGACACACAATGTGACCGAGAAATGTGGAATACATAGATAATAAATTATTATAATTCTTAATAAATTATAGTTCCTCATTCAATTGTCAAAGAAATTATTGAAAACGTATAGTAACTGGACGATGTCACAGTTTTAAAAACTTGTTGTCTGTTACTGTTGAAAATAGTGAGTATCTTATGTCTACTAAGTCTAAAAAATAATAAGTTAATGGGGACGTGCTTTTATCACGAGTATGTTGGTTATCAATATAAATTTGGTAGAGGAGTTTTATTAGAATTGGGTTTATAAAATTTATTAGGTTAAATTATTTAGTTGTACCAAAGTTAGGGTTATTAGCGGATATCATAAATCTAGAGTTCTTGTTCTTGCTTATTTCGTTCTTGATGTTCACTGCAACAGTTTTATTCTCTTCTTGAATTCAAGAATAATAATATAACAAAAAAAAATACAACTAGTGTACTAGAGTGGACGATACCTCAAAAATATTATTTCTTGCACATATTCATGTGGTTCTAGCTTTGACGCCCATTGTATTATTATGAAACATATGACAAGTAAAAACCCTGTTAAATAAGAACCATTTAACACTAATATTAATTTGAATGAAACTGGCGCAAAATTCCCTCGTTTAACATTACTTTCCCTTCTGTACTAGTACTACAAAATCTTTGTAGCAACGACCCTATTTATTTGCCTAGCCAGTCCAACTTAGGTGGACCCACCCACTGATTTCTTACGTTTGTTTTTTTTTTTTTTTTTTTTTGGGGGTGGGGGGCAACACCATGATTACCATCCACTGAATTCAACTTTGTCAATTGCAAAACAGCTGGGCGCTTGTGGCTTCCCACTTCGCCTTTGTAATTTAAGGTTTTGCATCAGAATAGTGCTTTTCCGACTAGAAGTACCCAATAGAATAATGATGCACATGTTATGTAGAAGAACCTTAGTAGTTTGACAAACCCAACTCAAAACACTTGAGCCCTGTACATTAGATAAAGTGGGACTAAAAAGAAAAATTGTTTGAGCAAGTTGTATTATAATTTTAAACCATAAAAGTTGACTAATAGTCTGGAGACTAGGTACAATTGAATCAAATTTTGTGACCTCAAGTCGAGTTTGTCGAATTTATTTTTATAAATAAAACTAAAAAATTATTCATATTCGACTTGTTTAAAAAATAAGCAAAGCCCAAGTGGAGTCAAATTCAAGTAATTCGACTATTTTACATATAAATGAACTGAATTTTTTAGATTTGTTTGTCTAAAAAATTGTTTAAATTTGACTCCAAACTTGAGTTAAGTCCCATCCGAATTGACTTAATTATTAACCTGTATTTAGGACTGAAGCCTAATAAAATTAAGCTAAATCGTGCACAATATTGGGGGCGGGAAACGGATTTTGAGTGCACCGGACGTTGCCCGCCTTGCATTGCACTTGGCGACAAGGGTCCGGTTTCTGCAACTGGCTGGGTCGGGCCGCATAGATTTTTCGGTCACATTCTATCCCAGTTTGATCAGAGGCTACTAGTCAATGGGCTGGTCTCGGGCCAACCTAATATGTGCTTAACGGGCCTGCCCAAATAGGCCTTTTCTTAAAATAATTTCACAATCATACACAAAATTCGAAACAAATATATAACACTGCTGGGGTTGTATTCAACCAAAAGTAATTGGTCTAATATTTTCAAGGGGTGTAAATAATCCCGCCCAATGGGTTTCATTCGGCCCCTGTTCCAACATTATATCAGGCCCTGATAGAGTCCACCCTTCCATGCCCACGGAAAATGGGCAGTGGATACCACTGGCTCAAGTAGAGTGTAAATGGAGGCCCAAGCCCACGACAGACCAACTGTGTTAGCTAAGGTGCATAACAGCACGTGCCACGTGACACGTTTGGGGNTTTTTATAAATAAAACTAAAAAATTATTCATATTCGACTTGTTTAAAAAATAAGCAAAGCCCAAGTGGAGTCAAATTCAAGTAATTCGACTATTTTACATATAAATGAACTGAGTTTTTTAGATTTGTTTGTCTAAAAAATTGTTTAAATTTGACTCCAAACTTGAGTTAAGTCCCATCCGAATTGACTTAATTATTAACCTGTATTTAGGACTGAAGCCTAATAAAATTAAGCTAAATCGTACACAATATTGGGGGCGGGAAACGGATTTTGAGTGCACCGGACGGACGTTGCCCGCCTTGCCTTGCATTGCACTGGGCGACAAGGGTCCGGTTTCTGCAACTGGCTGGGTCGGGCCGCATAGATTTTTCGGTCACATTCTATCCCAGTTTGATCAGAGGCTACTAGTCAATGGGCTGGTCTCGGGCCAACCTAATATGTGCTTAACGGGCCTGCCCAAATAGGCCTTTTCTTAAAATAATTTCACAATCATACACAAAATTCAAAACAAATATATAACACTGCTGGGGTTGTATTCAACCAAAAGTAATTGGTCTAATATTTTCAAGGGGTGTAAATAATCCCGCCCAATGGGTTTCATTCGGCCCCTGTTCCAACATTATATCAGGCCCTGATAGAGTCCACCCTTCCATGCCCACGGAAAATGGGCAGTGGATACCACTGGCTCAAGTAGAGTGTAAATGGAGGCCCAAGCCCACGACAGACCAACTGTGTTAGCTAAGGTGCATAACAGCACGTGCCACGTGACACGTTTGGCGCCAAAAGTACAGTTCCTGCGAAACCAAATTTTTCATGGCGGCTCTCTTCTGGCAACAAGCCTTATGAGCATCCTCACTGTTTCGAAGAACGCCAGTGTTGAACTTATATTAAAATCTTCCTTCAAACCTTCTTGTCCTTTTCTCTTTCTCCGCGAAACCTTTTTCTCTATCTCTCTCTTTCCCTCAATTTAACAATGTTATCTTCAAAAGCAGTAGTTTTGAGACGCAGAACCCAAGCTCCAAAGCCTCTATCCTTGCATAATTTAGCGATAAGGATCTGCAAATCGAAGGGACGCTACAGTGATGTCTGCTGTGAAGAATGTGGGTCCGGCCGGCGACCACGGGGCTGAGCTTCTGCTGTGCGACAAGTGTGACCGGGGGGGTTTCCCCTGTTTTGCCTCAGACCCATCCTTGTGTCCGTGCCCAAGGGTTCATGGCTCTGTCCTTCCTGCTCCGATCAAAAGAAACTCACTAGTATTACATAGGTTTCTTAATTTGTGTGACACGAAATCTCTTGCAACCTATGATAAAATGTAAAGCTATTTTTTTATTTGTAATTAAGGCTCTATTTGTCTTTATACTTGGTTTTTTTTTTTTTCAGCTACAATAATATTTAGCCATGATTCATTCCTTCCCCCTCTCTCTCCCACCCGTTACAGCACGAGGGAAATCTGTATTAGCCCAATCTCAGCCCAGACCAAGACTAGTTTCTGTGCTTGATCATTCATCTTGGTTTCGAGTGTTATTGGGCCTGATCAAAACGGTAAAAACCAGCCCAAACTATTATTCCCCGCCCCTCTTCTGGATGCCCAAATCATAACCCATCTTTTCGTCTTGCAAACTACAAAGATTCAAAGGATCATGGTGATAGTAAAAACAAAAACACCGAAGAAATACCATTACATCTTGTATCGGGTTTGACTTTGGTACTGAACTTTTTTAATGTCGTATTATTTATCACTTTTTTCAAATATAAAATATTCTATTTTGGGCGGATTTTATTAACTTTTGGGGTGTATTAAACTTTTAAATTATCTTACCATTTTTTGAGTTTATTTATTATTTTTTTGGTAGATTTTATCACTTTTTAAGATAAAATTTGTTACATTTTTAATTTAAATTTTTCAGTACGATATGAAAAAATAAACAGTTGATACCCCCCTCGTGTTTCTTCTACCCACTTATGATTGTTATCAATTATGGGATCACCCTATGGCTCTCACAAATGTAAGATGATCCAATTTAGGGACTACACTTGTAACAACAGCTGTCATGCTTGCGCTCTCTCTCTCTCTCTCTCTCTCTCTCACACACACACACGCAGAGGAAGAGGGCGTCAGATTAATTTGGATCAGGTGTATGTAGGTCCACAATATTGGTCACATGATAACTATTTCTTGCATGCGATAGATTTAGATCAGATATGCCCACAAATTGTTGTCCTACTTCAACTTTTCTATGGGTATAACAAGGTGAGGCTAAGCGGGTAAAATGCTCCAACTTCTTCAAAATGATGTCGTTTTGTTTTATTTTTGTGAGTCAGGACTAAGTTGTTTTGAAAAGCATGGGTGTTGTACCATAGAGGATTCCCATCCAAAGCCAGCAGAAAATGACTGTCACCAATGAGTTTTCCTCAAGGGCTCAGATCCCCTCCCTCTATCAAGTGATTTTGAACCTTGTTTCCCTTGTAGATTTTATTAGTATTGTGTTTTATTATTCGGAGCAATGTTATAGGGATCTAATTTAAAGACTTAATTAGAAAACTAATTTCATGCAGTCANCATTATATCAGGCCCTGATAGAGTCCACCCTTCCATGCCCACGGAAAATGGGCAGTAGATACCACTGGCTCAAGTAGAGTGTAAATGGAAGCCCAAGCCCACGACAGACCAACTGTTAGAGTGTTAGCTAAGGTGCATAACAGCACGTGCCACGTGACACGTTTGGCGCCAAAAGTACAGTTCCTGCGAAACCAAATTTTTCATGGCGGCTCTCTTCTGGCAACAAGCCTTATGAGCATCCTCACTGTTTCGAAGAACGCCAGTGTTGAACTTATATTAAAATCTTCCTTCAAACCTTCTTGTCCTTTTCTCTTTCTCCGCGAAACTTTTTTTAGATTTTATTAGTATCGTGTTTTATTATTCGGAGCAATGTTATAGGGATCTAATTTAAAGACTTAATTAGAAAACTGATTTCATGCAGTAANTGTAGATTTTATTAGTATTGTGTTTTATTATTCGGAGCAATGTTATAGGGATCTAATTTAAAGACTTAATTAGAAAACTAATTTCATGCAGTCATTGAATTAATTGTGAATTTTAATGTTAGGTGGAATCCACGTCCAATTCAATAGTTGTATTGAATTGAATTTACAAATTAGATCGAACTAATGTTTTCTTTATTATTTGTTCTGATCTCTAACCCCTTTATCTTTCTTTTCTTAATTTTATACGAGCACTTAACAAACTGTATTACAACATTTTGCCACTTTTCTTGTTCTTATTCTTCCTTTTTCGTGTGTCTTAGCCTTGTCACACAATCAATACAGTTTAGGTTTGGCAAAAGGTATNCTTCCTTTTTCGTGTGTCTTAGCCTTGTCACACAATCAATACAGTTTAGGTTTGGCTAATTTNTAACAAACTGTATTACAACATTTTGCCACTTTTCTTGTTCTTATTCTTCCTTTTTCGTGTGTCTTAGCCTTGTCACACAATCAATACAGTTTAGGTTTGGCAAAAGGTATTTCTCAATAGGAACTGAAAGTTCATAGTTGTAAATCTACTAGCACTACTTTTTCAAACATGTTTCAAGGCCATGGACTGGTAGCTTGGGATGATAGAGGCCCATCATCATCGACCCAAAAATATCAATACATCTTCTCTGTGACAGGTTAAGTAAGTTGGCTTCTATAAGAATTATGGTTCACGCCATGGTACGTGCAGTTTAATGTTATTGGTTCANATACATCTTCTCTGTGACAGGTTAAGTAAGTTGGCTTCTATAAGAATTATGGTTCATGCCATGGTACGTGCAGTTTAATGTTATTGGTTCATTTCTAGGCTTCCAGAAATGTAGAACAAGTGGTCCTTCTCTCAAAACCTATTTATTGAATGATCTTTAGACTATATCCTATGCTAAAATCAAACTAGTCTACTAGCCTCCGGTGTGCGTGGTTGGCCCATGTTTTGCCATAATATATACTCAATGCTTCCGCCTAATTATAGCTAGTTTGTTTTCCCAGATATGTATGCTGGAAGTCAAAGAAATTATGGTGATTCAACTAATCTAGCTGTGATGGATGCAATCATGCATGCGTCTTACTCTCTATATCGGTCTTCCAAACAAATGCTAAATAATGCATTAACCCTATTTTTTTTTTATTTACTTCTAAGATGAAAAAGAAAAAAACTGTCACGTGATTGATAAACGATAGAACAATGTACTAATATTTGCATAACAAACAAAAAATATTCCCTCTAACCTTTTTTCATGTTGCTAATTGTTCACCTATGGTGCGTATTAGTAATCCTATGTAGCTCATACTACCAAGTACCAAGTATTCCCCTTATCTGCCAGTTGCAACCAAAAAGGTTTGTGTCACATCAATGGCCTTCTCACCCCTTTACAATGTTAGAAAAGTCTACCGCACAAATTTTTTTTTTTGGGTGTCTTACTATTGTTATAAATTTTGCGAGAGCTTTAAAAATATTCTTAGAGGGCTGTTTTACACTTTTTTGTACTAATTNATGGTGCGTATTAGTAATCCTATGTAGCTCATACTACCAAGTACCAAGTATTCCCCTTATCTGCCAGTTGCAACCAAAAAGGTTTGTGTCACATCAACGGCCTTCTCACCCCTTACAATTTTAGAAAAGTCTACCGCACAAATTTTTTTTTTGGGTGTCTTACTATTGTTATAAATTTTGCGAGAGCTTTAAAAATATTCTTAGAGGGCTGTTTTACACTTTTTGTAGTAACTTGTGATCGATTATTCTTAATTAAAAATATTAAAATTGATCACAAATTATCACAAAAATTATAATTTGGCCCAATAATATTGTAATTCAAATCTTAAAAATTATAACATGATTCATTATAAACAAACTCAAAAAATTATATCAAAAATTATAAAATTTAAATTNCAAATTATCACAAAAATTATAATTTGGCCCAATAATATTGTAATTCAAATCTTAAACATTATAACATGATTCATTATAAACAAACTCAAAAAATTATATCAAAAATTATAAAATTTAAAGTTAGGATACGAAATTTCCTTTTTGGGTATTGTAATATTGTCCTACAATGTTTGTACCAATGCATTACCAGATAATGACAGAAAAAACAGGTGTGATGGCCATATTTGCAGTGATAAAATCTGGCTTTTGTGCATGCCAACCCACTATCAAGCTCGTAGACATGAATAGAAAACGATGTCTAATCATTTACTTAATCGAGGAAAGGTTTAGATACATGACAATTATTTAAGTAATTAGCATGAAACAGTCAAGCTATATATAGCAACTAAAGATGTCGGCCACCAGAACTCATCCACAAAGACAATTTGATTGGTACTTGGTAGCGCATGTATGAAAATCAAACCCCAACATACCATAAATCTTATACAACTTGGGTCGGTTGCCAATTAATGGAGTAAATTAAGGAACTTTTTATGTGGACAATGCAATACGTCAGCTCTTTCAAACACATATCAACAGAGAGAGAGAGAGAGAGAGAGAGAGAGAGAGAGAGAGAGAGGTTCATCCTCTCTTCACCAACAAACATCTCTTTGGATCCTTTACAAAAGGTACTGTGGGGANAGAGAGAGAGAGAGAGAGAGAGAGAGAGAGAGAGAGAGAGAGAGAGAGAGAGAGGGGTTCATCCTCTCTTCACCAACAAACATCTCTTTGGATCCTTTACAAAAGGTACTGTGGGGACTCACCATCTTAAAACCTGTGATCTGCAATTCCAAATTTTTTTTTTAAAAAAAAGAAAAGAAAAGAAAAAAGATCAATGGTTGGTAGAATATGGAAAGATCCTGCTTGTGCGTGCAAGNACCGAGGAGCCGGACAACATCATAGATGTCATCCATATATGTTCCCTGGATCGCCCCACGTCCAAAGAACTCGAGTCCGACCTCANGGACTCACCATCTTAAAACCTGTGATCTGCAATTCCAAATTTTTTTTTTAAAAAAAGAAAAGAAAAGAAAAAAGATCAATGGTTGGTAGAATATGGTGCTTGTGCGTGCAAGATCCTGCACAATATAAAAAACGAGAACAGATCTCTCCCTTGGTGAACTCGAGTGAGCCAGTTGAGTGACTAAGCACGCTGCTTGGAACAGCCTGCGAGGTCCGGTGGTAACCTGGAACGGCAACGGGAGACCTTGGGGGAGCGGAAGAATGATCTAGTAAGGCTGAAAGAGGTTCCTGGAACAAAGAATAACAAGTTAGAAGGGCGCCGGAGTGTTTTCCGGCGTATCCCCTCCGACGATCTAGTCAGTCTTTGAGAAAGAGAGAGGAAGGAGAAAACACTGAGTGTGTATTGTAGTAAAGAGTTTTTTGTTGCATACCCGTCTTGCCTTTTGCAAGGAGTATTTATACCTCAAAAGCTCATGATTGCTGTCAGTGTAGTCAGTAGGTGATCATTAGGTACAGGCAGTGTGCGCACTGATTCTGATGAGGAATGTCTTCTCTTCTTAACTGCTCGGGGTCCCGAGCAATCAATGCTGGGTCATCGGGATGCCGACGGTACAATGTACTCCTCTCGGGGAGGATGCAATAAATGCTCTGTATTAGGAGCATTTATTGCCTTTCATTT
>CAUOFW020001591.1:337331-416709 GCA_963454935.2 Ilex paraguariensis
ATACAGGAGCAAGCCTCCTGGAAGGGCAAGGCCCTGGGGACAGAGTTCAAGGGCTCCTGTCCGCGAAGCATATACAGGAGCAAGCCTCCTGGGAGGACAAGGCCCTGGGGACAGATTTCAAGGGCTCCTGTCCTCGAAGTATATACAGGAGCAAGCCTCCTGGAAGGGCAAGGCCCTGGGGACAGAGTTCAAGGACTCCTGTCCCCGAAGCAAACACAAGAGCGTGTCTCTTGAATGGGCAAGCCCCCGAAGACAGTTCCAAAAAAAAAAAAAACAAAACACTACTGTACGCAAAAAAGGAAAAAGTACTCGTGATTTATTTCAAGAAGAGGGGCTTTGCGTCCCCAAAGGCTACAAAAGAAAAAAGAGTACAATCAAAAAGAAAAAGGGGCTTTCATCTGGCCCCGGGCATCTCCACAACATCAGCCGAGGGCGAGTCAGCATAAAAAGGTTGAGAAGCTTCTGGAGCAGGCAGAAGGAGAGGTACTTCGGCAACAGAGAGACCTTGAGCAACATGAGGATCAGGGGCATGGTCCGGCGGGGCCTCTTCGGACAAGTCCACTATCACTGCCTCGGGCGGATCCGCCGAGACTTGCACCGGCGTTGGGATCTCATCCTCGGCAGCAATCTCTGCTTCGGCCCGTTCCATCTCTGCCGAGGGCACGTACTTGTGCATCTGGAAGAGCGGGGAGTCTGACGGGATTCCAGCAGACTGGAGCGCCTCGTCCCACCCTTTCTTGAAGAACTCCTTGCTGTTTTCCTCAAGAGCAGGGAGCACGTCATCGGCGAACTCTTCCCGGAGTTGCTCCTCCGACTTTCTGTTCAGTGCCTCGGCTCTGATCCTGTCCAGCTCCTGGGTGAGAGCCAGACAGCTTTCCTCTGAGCCAACCGCCCTCTCCTCCGCGGCAGAAAGCCGCCGCGTCTGCTCGGTGATCCTCCCCTCAGCATCGGCAAGGGCAGCACTTAGCTTTTCAGCGCCAACCTTAGCCGACTCGGCATCCTTGAGGAGTTGTTCGATTTGAGCAGCCTGCCCCGCCAGGGTAGAATCCCTGGCAGCTACGTCCTCCATTGCTCGGGCGAGGGCCCCCTCCGCCTCTTCCTTCTGCTCTCGGGCCCGCTGGAGGTCCATCCTAGACCCATGGTACCGCGCAGCTATTATGGAGATCTGTTGGGTAGCCTGCAAAGGAGGGAAAAAGGCGTGTCACAAAAATGGAAAGCGAGAGAGAAGAAACCAAAGCAAAAATGAACTTACCACCAGGGAATTCTGGATGATAGAGCGGAACAGCACGTTCGTTGATCGCCCCCTGTGAGCCGCCATGTCAGCCTCGAAATGCAGTGTCTCACTCACTGCATTGGCGACATGAGGGTCCAGCAAAATGGAGTCATCGACCCTGATCACTCGGTTCATGTGATCGGTGGCTCGGGGGTTCCACTCCGCGGCGTCCACTGTCGGCAGAGGGGAAGGGGGAGTCTGCTGTTGCTGTTGTTGCTGTTGTCGTTGCTGTTGCTGTTGCTGCTGTTGCGGAGGAGCAGGGGGTAACCCACGGCCTCTCCCGCTTTGCTGCTGAGCGGAAGGTGCCCTGGATCCTCGGCCGAGGCCATCGTGCCGATGTTTGACCCTTCTCTCCTCCTCTACCTGAGGATCCCGGTCACGCACTTGACCCTGACTGAGAACTCTTGAGGATGGGGTGGAACTGGTCCCTGCAGATGGGGCGCCGCCGGTCGATCCTCGACCCCTCCCGGCAGCAAGGGCTTGCCTCTGCCTCAGGAACCCCAGGTCAATGCGAGGCGTGCTGGACATCGCGACCTCGAGGGCGTCCTCGGCGTCTAGAGATTGTAGGACTTGGAAGTCTGGCCACAAGTCTCCTCCCGAAGTCCCCACCTCGGCGTCCGAAGGAACAACGTCCTCTCTGACCCCGAGCTCTTCAACTACTCCCTCTACCTCTGCCTCCGAAGCCCGATCAGGGTCTTCCTCCAAGTTTTCCTCGACCTCTTGCCTCGCCGCCTGATCGAAGAGTTCAGACCACCGCGAAGGCTCAAAAGGCTGAGGAAGCTGTGAAAATTTCTTATACCCGGGGGTGTAATTCAGCAGGATGTGGGCAGCCCGGCCGAACCCGTTGTCACCAGTAAATCTCCAAACCGTGACTAGGTCGGCAAAGTTCACCAGCGACCGAGGGGGAGGAGCTGTTTCCCGAGCAGAGATATCTGCACAAACAAAAAAGTAGTCATGAACATCGGAAGTCTGGAGAACAAAATAATAAACCCGAAGGAACCGACGTACTTGTCGTTCTCCATTCCAGAGGGCATAACAAGCCGTTATACTCGGGACCAACACCTCTCTGCCAAGATCCCTTGAAAATAAGAATATCGTCCTTGTACCCCTTGTCCGAGTCGGGAAGATGAGTTACAAGGTACATGGAGGGGTCCCTGGCTTTGAGGTAGAAGTGTTGGTGAGGCATGACTCTCAAGAGGGAATAACAAAAAAGGAGATCGTTCAGCCCAATATTTACCCCGAGGCGCCTATTGAGCTCTAAGACCCCCATAATTATTCTGAAGACATTAAGGCAACACTGCCCGGGGAAGAGGCGGAAGTGAGAGAGGAACTGGAGAAGTAAAGGGGGTAAAGGAAACCTAATTCCGCCCTCTATTATGGCCTTGGTATAAAAGGGCATAGCATCCTCGGCCCCGAGGGTAGGAAAGTGCACCACCGAGTCATAATCCTCTATGTCTACGCACGGGGGAATGCCGTACTTGACCTTAAACCTATTAATCTGCTCACCACCCTTTACTTTATACTTCCCCGACCCCGAAGAACCAGCCTGAGGATTCTCGGGAGCAGGGCGACGACGAGGCATCTCTAAGAAAGTGAGAAAGTGGAGGGTGTTTTTTCTTAAAAATCCCTGAGGAAGCTTCCCGAGGATTAGTCGCTAAGTATCAACCGGAGACACCTCCAGTCATCGGAAAACAAAAAGGGATAGGAGGAAGAAAAGAAGAAAGAAACTAGGACTCACCCGAATGCCAAACGGAGTTTTTTCTGGAAAACTTTAGGCGACTCCTTCCAGAAAGTTCAGAAGCAACGATGGGTCTGCTGGCCTTAGGACTTTAAGGAAGAATGGGCAGTTGACGATGGAAGAGGAAAGAGATCTCCGGCGAAGATTCAGGAAAAGGCTCTCTTGAGGAAGTTCGGAATGGCGAAACAAGAAAATGCAAGAGGAACCCCATTTATATAGTGGCAGTTTCATCATTGGGCGCGAAAAACGAAACGACGCATTTAATGCACACGACATCCTAAGCCGGGGAAAGCGGCTCGAGGCAATGATGAAGCATTTGTGGTTGTTGGGAAACCCTTCGTCTCCTTACGACGCGTGCCCTCGGTGTCAGAAGATCGAAGGCTGGGGGGCTATTGATGAGACTTTTCTGAAATACTCCATGATGAAGACACGTGTCCTCGGTATTTACCAAAACACTGTTGCTAAGATCAAGCACCATCGGCGCATAAAGGTCCTCGCCCCCGAGGTACTCGTCATATAGGATCATGGCATTCAGTACGTTTTACAACCAACACGTAGCCTCGGTCTGATATGGTACCTCGGTCGGCATACCTCCCTCGGTTCCGAGATGAGCCTTTCCTCGGTGCCGAGAGGTACCCCGTCCTGGACGCTTCCTCTACTCCAGGATAAGCTATTGACGTACAGGTCATTAGCCTAGGCTAGTCTAGGCTATTCATCATGACCTCGTCTTACACAATTAGTGTCAGAACGTACTGGAATGCAGGGGCCACAGCCAATGGGGGATGGACGCGTGGCATATGATATCACATCGAAGACAGAGAAACCGCATGCCGTTGCTGACACGCGACTTGGGAAAGCAAACTATTAATTACACCATTCCCTTGATGAGACCGCATTCAATGCGGTAAGGCTCGGAAATGAAAGACAATAAATGCTCCTAATACAGAGCATTTATTGCATCCTCCCCGAGAGGAGTACATTGTACCGTCGGCATCCCGATGACCCAGCATTGATTGCTCGGGACCCCGAGCAGTTAAGAAGAGAAGACATTCCTCATCAGAATCAGTGCGCACACTGCCTGTACCTAATGATCACCTACTGACTACACTGACAGCAATCATGAGCTTTTGAGGTATAAATACTCCTTGCAAAAGGCAAGACGGGTATGCAACAAAAAACTCTTTACTACAATACACACTCAGTGTTTTCTCCTTCCTCTCTCTTTCTCAAAGACTGACTAGATCGTCGGAGGGGATACGCCGGAAAACACTCTGGCGCCCTTCTAACTTGTTATTCTTTGTTTCAGGAACCTCTTTCAGCCTTACTGGATCGTTCTTCCGTTCCCCCAGGGTCTCCCGTTGCCGTTCTAGGTTACCACCAGACCTCGCAGGCTGTTCCAAGCAGCGTGGTTGGTCACTCAACTGGCTCACTCGAGTTCACCAAGAGAGAAATCTGTTCTCGTTTTTTATATTGTGCAGGATCTTGCACGCACAGTGCTGTTTCAAGGAAAAGAAAGCACTTTGTAGACACTACTATTAAGTATAGAATGTAGAGTGTACTGTTGACATGAGCTTCTCGATCCAGAGAATGATTTGTTGCTTAAGATACAAGGGCTAACAAGAATACCTAACGCTATCTTCCAAGNATCATGACCTCGTCTTATACAATTAATGTCAGAACGTACAGGAATGCAGGGCCACAGCCAATGGGCATCCTCCCCGAGAGAAGTACATTGTACCGTCGGCATCCCGATGACACAACATTGATTGCTCGGGACCCCGAGCAGTTAAGAAGAGAAGACATTCCTCATCAGAATCAGTGCGCACACTGCCTGTACCTAATGATCACCTACTGACTACACTGACAGCAATCATGAGCTTTTGAGGTATAAATACTCCTTGCAAAAGGCAAGACGGGTATGCAACAAAAAACTCTTTACTACAATACACACTCAGTGTTTTCTCCTTCCTCTCTCTTTCTCAAAGACTGACTAGATCGTCGGAGGGGATACGCCGAAAAACACTCTGGCGCCCTTCTAACTTGTTATTCTTTGTTTCAGGAACCTCTTTCAGCCTTACTGGATCGTTCTTCCGTTCCCCCAGGGTCTCCCGTTGCCGTTCTAGGTTACCACCAGACCTCACAGGCTGTTCCAAGCAGCGTGGTTGGTCACTCAACTGGCTCACTCGAGTTCACCAAGAGAGAAATCTGTTCTCGTTTTTTATATTGTGCAGGATCTTGCACGCACAGTGCTGTTTCAAGGAAAAGAAAGCACTTTGTAGACACTACTATTAAGTATAGAATGTAGAGTGTACTGTTGACATGAGCTTCTCGATCCAGAGAATGATTTGTTGCTTAAGATAAAAGGGCTAACAAGAATACCTAACGCTATCTTCCAAGTAAGTAAGGTCTCTTTGGTTTTTACAGCTCACTTCCATGCTACAAAATGACATGGACATGTTGTCCTATCAAAAGACAACTCGTGAATTGCACTATACATCACCAAATATAACAATGGCATTAATTGTAACCCAATAATAATATACTACATGTAGTGCATATCACATATATATATATATATATATATATATGCATTCGTTGTTGTTATTATTGGATTACATCGGTCATCCGAAACAAAATAACACAGGTATTGTTTGTTCTAACAAAATTATTCCCATGGCATGCTAACACAGTAAATATTGTTGAAACAAAATGGGTGTTGGGTTTAATGTTATTTATAAGACTAGAATGATCTGTGACCAAAAATATATATTGGGTAAGACCACCTTGTGTCGGTTATGCTTACCTCTAGTCAAAAGTGTTGCTGAACCTAGCTAGCTCAAAACTTTACGAAGTTCATGAATGAGCAGACATGTCTATGCCGTTGGTGTTTGTCTGTCCAATCCTTTTTCTCACAAAAAAGCATAGCGTGGAAAAATGTTATCCGCCCATGCTATATGTAACAGTTAGGTGTCTGTCAATAGATTAGGTTCAAATTAAGTGTTTTATTAGTCAAATTAAAATTTGAATTCAAATCTAATTCAAATATTTAATGATATGTACTGTCCGTAATTGACAGTGTTACAAAATAAAATAATAATAATAATAATAATAATTCGGTTAGATTAATAAATAAAGTTACTTTAACAGTTATTAACAAGTAAACGACAATATTTTTCAAGTTACCCTTTTCTAATGTTGGGGCATTGTCGGTACGAAACACTTGGAATAACAATAATGCTGTCGTTAATCAAACGAATAGGCCGACTAAACAAATAGTTTGGGGAGGTTTATAATCAAACCATTAAAGTATGGTGTTAGATTAAATGGAAACAAAGTATATAATAACTTTTTGACTTGGGGGAGTATGTCATGCTTTGGAGTAGACAACATTACATAGGAGAAGACATATAGAAGTAGACCTAATTATTTAATTATTTGCACCTAACTATATATATATATATATTTCCATTTTTCAACACAACTAACTTTTTAAGTACTACTGCTACACAACCCAACCATATGTCTTTTAGTTTAGGGTTCTTGATTTGGAATCCTAAGCGGTAATATAAAAAGTTAGTGGTTTAATGTGACTAATTGAACACTTTGATGAGTTCTGCTAGCTGTAACCAGACAAAAATATTAAAATGATATGACTATACCTTAAGAACAAAAACGAATTATTCTTTTGTTTTCTCTCTTATCGTATATATAAATGGGTTTTTATAAAAATAAATTAAGCACGATCTCAGCATATGAGCTNAGCTCTAAGACCCCCATAATTATTCTGAAGACATTAAGGCAACACTGCCCGGGGAAGAGGCGGAAGTGAGAGAGGAACTGTAGAAGTAAAGGGGGTAAAAGAAACCTAATTTCGCCCTCTATTATGGCCTTGGTATAAAAGGGCATAGCATCCTCAGCCCCGAGGGTAGGAAAGTGCACCACCGAGTCATAATCCTCTATGTCTACGCACGGGGGAATGTCGTACTTGACCTTAAACCTATTAATCTGCTCACCACCCTTTACTTTATATTTCCCCGACCCCGAAGAACCAGCCTGAGGATTCTCGGGAGCAGGACGACGACGAGGCATCTCTAAGAAAGTGAGNCATTCGTTGTTGTTATTATTGGATTACATCGGTCATCCGAAACAAAATAACACAGGTATTGTTTGTTCTAACAAAATTATTCCCATGGCATGCTAACACAGTAAATATTGTTGAAACAAAATGGGTGTTGGGTTTAATGTTATTTATAAGACTAGAATGATCTGTGACCAAAAATATATATTGGGTAAGACCACCTTGTGTCGGTTATGCTTACCTCTAGTCAAAAGTGTTGCTGAACCTAGCTAGCTCAAAACTTTACGAAGTTCATGAATGAGCAGACATGTCTATGCCGTTGGTGTTTGTCTGTCCAATCCTTTTTCTCACAAAAAAGCATAGCGTGGAAAAATGTTATCCGCCCATGCTATATGTAACAGTTAGGTGTCTGTCAATAGATTAGGTTCAAATTAAGTGTTTTATTAGTCAAATTAAAATTTGAATTCAAATCTAATTCAAATATTTAATGATATGTACTGTCCGTAATTGACAGTGTTACAAAATAAAATAATAATAATAATAATAATAATTCGGTTAGATTAATAAATAAAGTTACTTTAACAGTTATTAACAAGTAAACGACAATATTTTTCAAGTTACCCTTTTCTAATGTTGGGGCATTGTCGGTACGAAACACTTGGAATAACAATAATGCTGTCGTTAATCAAACGAATAGGCCGACTAAACAAATAGTTTGGGGAGGTTTATAATCAAACCATTAAAGTATGGTGTTAGATTAAATGGAAACAAAGTATATAATAACTTTTTGACTTGGGGGAGTATGTCATGCTTTGGAGTAGACAACATTACATAGGAGAAGACATATAGAAGTAGACCTAATTATTTAATTATTTGCACCTAACTATATATATATATATATTTCCATTTTTCAACACAACTAACTTTTTAAGTACTACTGCTACACAACCCAACCATATGTCTTTTAGTTTAGGGTTCTTGATTTGGAATCCTAAGCGGTAATATAAAAAGTTAGTGGTTTAATGTGACTAATTGAACACTTTGATGAGTTCTGCTAGCTGTAACCAGACAAAAATATTAAAATGATATGACTATACCTTAAGAACAAAAACGAATTATTCTTTTGTTTTCTCTCTTATCGTATATATAAATGGGTTTTTATAAAAATAAATTAAGCACGATCTCAGCATATGAGCTCAACTGTTTAAAGGACGAGCTCCATGGTCCGAAAAGGACCTTAGCTCCTTGCTCGGCCTCACCCTAGTTCCATTCCTCTTGACTAATATTCAAATCTGTTGAGATATTCACGCTAATTAAGTGTCCTCATTTGTTCCACTTCTGGTGTTGCCCCAATCAAATGGTAGCTAAGGTTATCTGATAGTCCAATCTGTTGACCAATAAAAAGGCCAAACTGCGTTGACTACTCCTAACTAAATACAGTTTCCTTACACCATTATTTTTTAACTTTATTATTGGAGGGTTGATCATCGGAGTTCCTCTGGTAACTCAACTTTTGCCGGTTATTAGGTCGTATCATTTAGTATCACAACATGATTACAAAAATTATATACACAAAATTTGGTATAATGATAAACTTTTTTGTATAATGATAAGTCTAAATTGGTGTATATAATTAATGTAATCATGTCGTAATACTAAATTGTGTAACTATTTTGTTTATGTAAATAATCGAATGATAAATTGGGTTGGTGTTATAATTTTATTCAATTATTTAGTTTATCAAAACACATAAATAATTGTTTTATGTATTATAGAACAATTGTAACGTTAACAGAAAGAGAGAGAATAAGGAAAGAGAGTAATGATGACAAAAAATAGGGAAATAGAGAATAAAGAGAGAGTAATGGTGAGAGAAAATAAGGAGAGAGTGAGAGAGAAAGAAGATAGGAGGAGAGAGATGAAAAAAATAAACTAAATTTGTACATATTTAAAAAAAAAAAANTTTGGAATCCTAAGCGGTAATATAAAAAGTTAGTGGTTTAATGTGACTAATTGAACACTTTGATGAGTTCTGCTAGCTGTAACCAGACAAAAATATTAAAATGATATGACAATACCTTAAGAACAAAAACGAATTATTCTTTTGTTTTCTCTCTTATCGTATATATAAATGAGTTTTTATAATAATAAATTAAGCACGATCTCAGCATATGAGCTCAACTGTTTAAAGGACGAGCTCCATGGTCCAAAAAGGACCTCAGCTCCTTGCTCGGCCTCACCCTAGCTCCATTCCTCTTGACTAATATTCAAATCTGTTGAGATATTCACGCTAATTAAGTGTCCTCATTTGTTCCACTTCTGGTGTTGCCCCAATCAAATGGTAGCTAAGGTTATCTGATAGTCCAATCTGTTGACCAATAAAAAGGCCAAACTGCGTTGACTACTCCTAACTAAATACAGTTTCCTTACACCATTATTTTTTAACTTTATTATTGGAGGGTTGATCATCGGAGTTCCTCTGGTAACTCAACTTTTGCCGGTTATTAGGTCGTATCATTTAGTATCACAACATGATTACAAAAATTATATACACAAAATTTGGTATAATGATAAACTTTTTTGTATAATGATAAGTCTAAATTGGTGTATATAATTAATGTAATCATGTCGTAATACTAAATTGTGTAACTATTTTGTTTATGTAAATAATCGAATGATAAATTGGGTTGGTGTTATAATTTTATTCAATTATTTAGTTTATCAAAACACATAAATAATTGTTTTATGTATTATAGAACAATTGTAACGTTAACAGAAAGAGAGAGAATAAGGAAAGAGAGTAATGATGACAAAAAATAGGGAAATAGAGAATAAAGAGAGAGTAATGGTGAGAGAAAATAAGGAGAGAGTGAGAGAGAAAGAAGATAGGAGGAGAGAGATGAAAAAAATAAACTAAATTTGTACATATTTAAAAAAAAAAAAAATTACAATGTCGAGAGATAGAGAGAAAAGGGAATCAATAGAGAGAGTATAAGGGAAAGAGATAGGGAGAGAAAATAGGAAAAAAATAATAGAGACACTAGTTGAGTAATAAATAATTTTTTAATTTTTTTTCTAAAAATTGTAATTAAGGCTTCTTTTTTTTGTTGGTCAGCAATTGTAATTAAGGCTAAATAAGTGTCNAGTCATCGACCCTGATCACTCGGTTCATGTGATTGGTGGTTCGGGGGTTCCACTCCGCGACTTCCACTGNAGCTCCTTGCTCGGCCTCACCCTAGCTCCATTCCTCTTGACTAATATTCAAATCTGTTGAGATATTCACGCTAATTAAGTGTCCTCATTTGTTCCACTTTTGGTGTTGCCCCAATCAAATGGTAGCTAAGGTTATCTGATAGTCCAATCTGTTGACCAATAAAAAGGCCAAACTGCGTTGACTACTCCTAACTAAATACAGTTTCCTTCCACCATTATTTTTTAACTTTATTATTGGAGGGTTGATCATCGGAGTTCCTCTGGTAACTCAACTTTTGGCGGTTATTAGGTCGTACCATTTAGTATCATAACATGATTACAGAAATTATATACACAAAATTTGGTATAATGATAAACTTTTTTGTGTAATGATAAGTCTAATTTGGTGTATATAATTAGTGTAATCATGTCGTAATACTAAATTGTGTAATTATTTGGTTTATGTAAATAATCGAATGATAAATTGGGTTGGTGTTATAATTTTGTTCAATTATTTGGTTTATCAAAACACATAAATAATTGTTTTATGTATTATAGAGCAATTGTAACGTTAATAAAAAGAGAGAGAATAAGAAAAGAGAGTAATGATGAAAAAAAATAGGGAAATAGAGAATAAAGAGAGAGTAATGGTGAGAGAAAGAAGATAGGAGGAGAGAGATGAAAAAAATAAACTAAATTTTTACATATTTAAAAAGAAAATAAATTACAATGTCGAGAGATAGAGAGAAAAGGGAATCAATAGAGAGAGTATAAGGGAAAGAGATAGGGAGAGAAAATAGGAAAAAAAAAATAGAGACAGTAGTTGAGTAATAAATAATTTTTTAATTTTTTTTCTAAAAATTGTAATTAAGGCTAAATAAGTATCTTTAATATAATTTAACTCAATTAAATAGAATTTTTTGTACCTGACTTCTAAATTTTTTTTGGTTTTTTATTTTAATTATAATGGTGGTTGTGTCGTCTCCTTTGCTCCCTCTAGATAAATAAAGGGCTAAGGAGTAAGTGTTTGTATTGCCATGGACCCATCGATCTATTTCTTCTTCCGAATCCTCTAAATCTTGTGGAATCATATAAAACCAAGTCAGTACATCGTCACTGACATCCTTCTGGATATGTTATCACTCTATACAATGAAAAACTCTATTTTTGTTGAATGTTTTCTGTAAAATATATATGAGTGTTTCATTCCTTCCAGATATTTTCATCGCTAATAACGCAATCAATTTGATCTCCGAGTCCTGACATTTGTCATCCAGTTAATGGAGATCCATTGACAGAGTTGGGTACTTCCTAATTTGTGAGAAAAACTAGGGCTCCATTTTCTATGCACATTATATTGTATTGGTATAAAAATATGTTGAGTTGTTTATGAATTTATGCTGTACTCAAGACCAGGTTTTTTTTATCAGGATTTGGGATCTTTGTTGGATCTATTTTTTTTCCTTGATATTAGTACTACTATTATTTTTGCCGTGCTGAAATTTAATAATATTTGTTGTTTTACTGATCTTGGTATCTGCATTTTTGTAACTTTTTTTTATCTAATGTTTCAGGTTTCATATTGGAGGGTGTTTAGCACATTTTTGTTCAAAACATTGGTTTATTAAGGTGGGTTTCATGGGTTGAACTCGAGGAATCATGGGTAGCTTCAGTGACGACGATGAAGAATATCGGTTCTTCGATGCCTGCGCCGATTTGGATTCCGATTGTATGCGGTGTCCCGAGTCTAGCTGCTTAGTTGATTATTGTGTCTACAGTAGTTTTGACTGTGATGTGTGGATTAGGAGTCCTAGAAGTATTCAAGAACGCCGTAGTAAATTCTTCCAATGGTTTGGATTGGACTTAGATATGACTACCGCAGATAATTCGGTATATGTAAATGGCGATGTATTTAAAGGAGAAACGGAGAGAATTATAGAGAGTAGTGGGGCTGTGTTAAGAACCTCAATTTTTAGAAATGAATTTTCCTGTAATCAATCTTCTGTGTCCAGTTGGTCCAGTGATGTTTTGGATTTGTCAAGAGGATCGGGCTCAAATGAGGGTTTTATTTGCAGAAGTGGGGATTCTAATGGTGCGATGGAGTGTAATCTAGGTGAATTGGGGCAGGCTGGTAAGCTTGGTAAAGCTCAAGTAGTGGGTGTGAATCAGTTGGTGACAGCTGAAGGGCTTGAGAACTCTTCTGGGTCATCTTGCTCAGTTCAGCATGCTGTTCAGAGAGAAATTGGGGTTGAAAGCAATTTGTCAAGGACAATGAACCGTTCGAAGAGCGGGTGGCTGAGTAGATTACTTTCCATGGCGTGCATTGTGGACGAACATGGGAAATCTGATTATGGCTCTGACCAAAACCAAGGGCATGGAGTGCAGAGAGTTAGGGTTCACCATAGCAAGAAGCAGTCGAAAGAACTCTCAGCTCTCTTTCTAGGTCAAGATATTCAGGCCCATGAGGGCTCAATTATTGCTATGAAATTTAGCTTTGATGGGCAGTTCCTTGCCAGTGCTGGTGAAGACAGAATTGTGCGTGTATGGCAAGTTGTTGAAGATGAGAGATCAAATGAAACTGACATTCTTGATATAGACCCATCGTGTGTATACTTCACGGTGAATACTCTTTCTGAATTGGCACCCCTCGTGCCAGAGAAAGAGAAAATAAGCAAATTGAAGAACCTAAGANGAGGAAAGAGATCTCCGGCGAAGATTCAGGAAAAGGCTCTCTTGAGGAAGTTCGGAATGGCGAAACAAGAAAATGCAAGAGGAACCCCATTTATATAGTGGCTGTTTCATCATTGGGCGCGAAAAACGAAACAGCGCATTTAATGCACACAACATCCTAAGTCGGGGAAAGCGGCTCGAGGCAATGATGAAGCATTTGTGGTTGTTGGGAAACCCTTCGTCTCCTTACGACGCGTGCCCTCGGTGTCAGAAGATCGAAGGCTGGGGGGCAGTTGATGGGACTTTTCTGAAATACTCCATGATGAAGACACGTGTCCTCGGTATTTACCAAAACACTGTTGCTAAGATCAAGCACCATCGGCGCATAAAGGTCCTCGCCCCCGAGGTACTCGTCATATAGGATCATGGCATTCAGTACGAGTTACAACCAACACGTAGCCTCGGTCTGATATGGTACCTCGGTCGGTATACCTCCCTCGGTTCCGAGATGAGCCTTTCCTCGGTGCCGAGAGGTACCCCGTCCTGGACGCTTCCTCTACTCCAGGATAAGCTATTGACGTACAGGTCATTAGCCTAGGCTAGTCTAGGCTATTCATCATGACCTCGTCTTACACAATTAGTGTCAGAACGTACTGGAATGCAGGGGCCACAGCCAATGGGGGATGGACGCGTGGCGTATGATATCACATCGAAGACAGAGAAACCGCATGCCGTTGCTGACACGCGACTTGGGAAAGCAAACGATTAATTACACCATTCCCTTGATGAGACCGCATTCAATGCGGTAAGGCTCAGAAATGAAAGGCAATAAATGCTCCTAATACAGAGCATTTATTGCATCCTCCCCGAGAGGAGTACATTGTACCGTCGGCATCCCGATGACACAGCATTGATTGCTCGGGACCCCGAGCAGTTAAGAAGAGAAGACATTCCTCATCAGAATCAGTGCGCACACTGCCTGTACCTAATGATCACCTACTGACTACACTGACAGCAATCATGAGCTTTTGAGGTATAAATACTCCTTGCAAAAGGCAAGACGGGTATGCAACAAAAAACTCTTTACTACAATACACACTCAGTGTTTTCTCCTTCCTCTCTCTTTCTCAAAGACTGACTAGATCGTCGGAGGGGATACGCCGGAAAACACTCTGGCGCCCTTCTAACTTGTTATTCTTTGTTTCAGGAACCTCTTTCAGCCTCACTGGATCGTTCTTCCGCTCCCCCAGGGTCTCCCGTTGCCGTTCCAGGTTATCACCAGACCTCACAGGCTGTTCCAAGCAGCGTGGTTGGTCACTCAACTGGCTCACTCGAGTTCACCAAGAGAGAAATCTGTTCTCGTTTTTTATATTGTGCAGGATCTTGCACGCACAGTGCTGTTTCAAGGAAAAGAAAGCACTTTGTAGACACTACTATTAAGTATAGAATGTAGAGTGTACTGTTGACATGAGCTTCTCGATCCAGAGAATGATTTGTTGCTTAAGATACAAGGGCTAACAAGAATACCTAACGCTATCTTCCAAGTAAGTAAGGTCTCTTTGGTTTTTACAGCTCACTTCCATGCTACAAAATGACATGGACATGTTGTCCTATCAAAAGACAACTCGTGAATTGCACTATACATCACCAAATATAACAATGGCATTAATTGTAACCCAATAATAATATACTACATGCAGTGCATATCACATATATATATATATATATACATTCGTTGTTGTTATTATTGGATTACATCGGTCATCCGAAACAAAATAACACAGGTATTGTTTGTTCTAACAAAATTATTCCCATGGCATGCTAACACAGTAAATATTGTTGAAACAAAATGGGTGTTGGGTTTAATGTTATTTATAAGACTAGAATGATCTGTGACCAAAAATATATATTGGGTAAGACCACCTTGTGTCGGTTATGCTTACCTCTAGTCAAAAGTGTTGCTGAACCTAGCTAGCTCAAAACTTTACGAAGTTCATGAATGAGCAGACATGTCTATGCCGTTGGTGTTTGTCTGTCCAATCCTTTTTCTCACAAAAAAGCATAGCGTGGAAAAATGTTATCCGCCCATGCTATATGTAACAGTTAGGTGTCTGTCAATAGATTAGGTTCAAATTAAGTGTTTTATTAGTCAAATTAAAATTTGAATTCAAATCTAATTCAAATATTTAATGATATGTACTGTCCGTAATTGACAGTGTTACAAAATAAAATAATAATAATAATAATAATAATTCGGTTAGATTAATAAATAAAGTTACTTTAACAGTTATTAACAAGTAAACGACAATATTTTTCAAGTTACCCTTTTCTAATGTTGGGGCATTGTCGGTACGAAACACTTGGAATAACAATAATGCTGTCGTTAATCAAACGAATAGGCCGACTAAACAAATAGTTTGGGGAGGTTTATAATCAAACCATTAAAGTATGGTGTTAGATTAAATGGAAACAAAGTATATAATAACTTTTTGACTTGGGGGAGTATGTCATGCTTTGGAGTAGACAACATTACATAGGAGAAGACATATAGAAGTAGACCTAATTATTTAATTATTTGCACCTAACTATATATATATATATATTTCCATTTTTCAACACAACTAACTTTTTAAGTACTACTGCTACACAACCCAACCATATGTCTTTTAGTTTAGGGTTCTTGATTTGGAATCCTAAGCGGTAATATAAAAAGTTAGTGGTTTAATGTGACTAATTGAACACTTTGATGAGTTCTGCTAGCTGTAACCAGACAAAAATATTAAAATGATATGACAATACCTTAAGAACAAAAACGAATTATTCTTTTGTTTTCTCTCTTATCGTATATATAAATGGGTTTTTATAAAAATAAATTAAGCACGATCTCAGCATATGAGCTCAACTGTTTAAAGGACGAGCTCCATGGTCCGAAAAGGACCTTAGCTCCTTGCTCGGCCTCACCCTAGTTCCATTCCTCTTGACTAATATTCAAATCTGTTGAGATATTCACGCTAATTAAGTGTCCTCATTTGTTCCACTTCTGGTGTTGCCCCAATCAAATGGTAGCTAAGGTTATCTGATAGTCCAATCTGTTGACCAATAAAAAGGCCAAACTGCGTTGACTACTCCTAACTAAATACAGTTTCCTTACACCATTATTTTTTAACTTTATTATTGGAGGGTTGATCATCGGAGTTCCTCTGGTAACTCAACTTTTGCCGGTTATTAGGTCGTATCATTTAGTATCACAACATGATTACAAAAATTATATACACAAAATTTGGTATAATGATAAACTTTTTTGTATAATGATAAGTCTAAATTGGTGTATATAATTAATGTAATCATGTCGTAATACTAAATTGTGTAACTATTTTGTTTATGTAAATAATCGAATGATAAATTGGGTTGGTGTTATAATTTTATTCAATTATTTAGTTTATCAAAACACATAAATAATTGTTTTATGTATTATAGAACAATTGTAACGTTAACAGAAAGAGAGAGAATAAGGAAAGAGAGTAATGATGACAAAAAATAGGGAAATAGAGAATAAAGAGAGAGTAATGGTGAGAGAAAATAAGGAGAGAGTGAGAGAGAAAGAAGATAGGAGGAGAGAGATGAAAAAAATAAACTAAATTTGTACATATTTAAAAAAAAAATAAATTACAATGTCGAGAGATAGAGAGAAAAGGGAATCAATAGAGAGAGTATAAGGGAAAGAGATAGGGAGAGAAAATAGGAAAAAAAAAATAGAGACAGTAGTTGAGTAATAAATAATTTTTTAATTTTTTTTCTAAAAATTGTAATTAAGGCTAAATAAGTATCTTTAATATAATTTAACTCAATTAAATAGAATTTTTTGTACCTGACTTCTAAATTTTTTTTGGTTTTTTATTTTAATTATAATGGTGGTTGTGTCGTCTCCTTTGCTCCCTCTAGATAAATAAAGGGCTAAGGAGTAAGTGTTTGTATTGCCATGGACCCATCGATCTATTTCTTCTTCCGAATCCTCTAAATCTTGTGGAATCATATAAAACCAAGTCAGTACATCATCACTGACATCCTTCTGGATATGTTATCACTCTATACAATGAAAAACTCTATTTTTGTTGAATGTTTTCTGTAAAATATATATGAGTGTTTCATTCCTTGCAGATATTTTCATCGCTAATAACGCAATCAATTTGATCTCCGAGTCCTGACATTTGTCATCCAGTTAATGGAGATCCATTGACAGAGTTGGGTACTTCCTAATTTGTGAGAAAAACTAGGGCTCCATTTTCTATGCACATTATATTGTATTGGTATAAAAATATGTTGAGTTGTTTATGAATTTATGCTGTACTCAAGACCAGGTTTTTTTTATCAGGATTTGGGATCTTTGTTGGATCTATTTTTTTTCCTTGATATTAGTACTACTATTATTTTTGCCGTGCTGAAATTTAATAATATTTGTTGTTTTACTGATCTTGGTATCTGCATTTTTGTAACTTTTTTTTATCTAATGTTTCAGGTTTCATATTGGAGGGTGTTTAGCACATTTTTGTTCAAAACATTGGTTTATTAAGGTGGGTTTCATGGGTTGAACTCGAGGAATCATGGGTAGCTTCAGTGACGACGATGAAGAATATCGGTTCTTCGATGCCTGCGCCGATTTGGATTCCGATTGTATGCGGTGTCCCGAGTCTAGCTGCTTAGTTGATTATTGTGTCTACAGTAGTTTTGACTGTGATGTGTGGATTAGGAGTCCTAGAAGTATTCAAGAACGCCGTAGTAAATTCTTCCAATGGTTTGGATTGGACTTAGATATGACTACCGCAGACAATTCGGTATATGTAAATGGCGATGTATTTAAAGGAGAAACGGAGAGAATTATAGAGAGTAGTGGGGCTGTGTTAAGAACCTCAATTTTTAGAAATGAATTTTCCTGTAATCAATCTTCTGTGTCCAGTTGGTCCAGTGATGTTTTGGATTTGTCAAGAGGATCGGGCTCAAATGAGGGTTTTATTTGCAGAAGTGGGGATTCTAATGGTGCGATGGAGTGTAATCTAGGTGAATTGGGGCAGGCTGGTAAGCTTGGTAAAGCTCAAGTAGTGGGTGTGAATCAGTTGGTGACAGCTGAAGGGCTTGAGAACTCTTCTGGGTCATCTTGCTCAGTTCAGCATGCTGTTCAGAGAGAAATTGGGGTTGAAAGCAATTTGTCAAGGACAATGAACCGTTCGAAGAGCGGGTGGCTGAGTAGATTACTTTCCATGGCGTGCATTGTGGACGAACATGGGAAATCTGATTATGGCTCTGACCAAAACCAAGGGCATGGAGTGCAGAGAGTTAGGGTTCACCATAGCAAGAAGCAGTCGAAAGAACTCTCAGCTCTCTTTCTAGGTCAAGATATTCAGGCCCATGAGGGCTCAATTATTGCTATGAAATTTAGCTTTGATGGGCAGTTCCTTGCCAGTGCTGGTGAAGACAGAATTGTGCGTGTATGGCAAGTTGTTGAAGATGAGAGATCAAATGAAACTGACATTCTTGATATAGACCCATCGTGTGTATACTTCACGGTGAATACTCTTTCTGAATTGGCACCCCTCGTGCCAGAGAAAGAGAAAATAAGCAAATTGAAGAACCTAAGAAAAACAGCAGACTCAGCCTGTGTCATCTTTCCTCCTAAAGTCTTCCGACTGTTGGAGAAACCAATCCATGAGTTCCACGGACATGGTGCAGAGATCTTGGATCTCTCTTGGTCGACGAATAATGTAAGTTGATAATTTGTTAAGTGTCGAGCTTTTCCTGGAATGTGTCCAAAATTTATAAGGTTTTCCCTCTTTCTTTTGTTCTTTCTGCAGTATCTGATTTCATCTTCCACTGATAAAACTGTTCGGTTGTGGCGAGTAGGATGTGAACACTGCCTTAGAGTCTTTTCTCACAGTAATTATGGTGCGCCCCCGGCTGTTGGCATTTTTATTTCTAAAATAGATTTGAGTACTGAGGTATCAACCAGGGTTAATTGGCAAATTTGTGCATTATCTAAATATGATCTGCTATTTTAAATCAAAATTTGCAAAATTTTATTAAATGATTTGATGCAATGCAGTGACCTGTGTTCAGTTTGACCCTGTGGATGAAAATCACTTCATCAGCGGTTCCATAGATGGAAAAGTTCGCATTTGGGCAATTGACCGTTGTCAAGTTGTTGATTGGACTGCTATAAGAGATATAGTCACCGCCATTGGTTATCGTCCTGATGGCCAGGTTTGGTCACTTTCTGGCCCTTTTTTTCTATTAAAACAAGGATGTAGCTTCAGAAATTCAGAAGATGGTAATTGAATAATCCGTTTGCTTGTCCAATAGGGTGGAATTATTGGAACATTGACAGGCAATTGCCGCCTTTTCAATTTAACAGGTAACCCCAACTCCCCTTGTTGAATTATATGGCTTTTGATTTTTTACTTCTGAGGACATAGAAATATCTGAGAAAGTTTTGTTTGTTATTGCTCACTCATGAATGGCTGGTGGTTGATGTTTTGGTGTTACAAATCCAACTAAGATGGTATATTACTATTTCATTTTCTGCAAAAGTTATTTACATATTTTAGCATCCCTTTTGCGATTTGCCTTTTGAAATGATTAGGAATATGCACATTTCCCATGTGTCAATGGTTAGTCCATCTTGAGTGCTATTGATTGTGTACATATGTTTAAAGGAGATAGTGGTGTACTTTGTCGAAGTTTGTCTATGTGAGTCAAAAAGGTAGGTTTATGGCACACTACTCTGTCAAACCCATGAATTATTTGTGGCATGGTAGTTATTTCATTTGAACTTCCAACATATTAATCTCTCATGTCAGGTTGAAGTCAAAATGTTTTTAGTTAGCAGGGTGGCAAACATCCATGAAAATTGTTTGACACAGTAGAAGAGAGATGTAAAACGAACTAGTGACTATAATGCGTAGATGCAGCAAGAAGGGGACATAGCAGCATTAAATTTCATGATGAAACTTGTATAAACTTAACTTCTGTCAATTCTAGGCTTTCGAAATAATTGAATGATTCATTTGCTATGACCAGCGTGGGCTAGTGATTTATATTTACAACATTATTTGACTACAAGTCAGAGGGATTGGAGTACAGTAGAGATTGACCCATCTGTTTCCATTTTTCTTGGATCAGATAATCACTTCCAACTGGAAGCTCTGGCGTGCTTAAACAGTAAAAGGAAGTCCCAGGGCAAAAGGATAATTGGCTTTGAGGTAGTCATCTCACACCTGCATGCCTTTGGCCTGTTGCTTCTGTCTGTGTTTATGCAGTTATTTCTAATTCATGCTATTATGCTGCAGTTCTTCCCACAAGACTCGAGTAAAGTAATGGTCACTTCCGCTGATTCACAAGTCAGAATTCTTTACGGGGTCAATGTAATTGGCAAATACAGGGGTACGTGTTCAGTCCATTTTCAACATCTGGCTTTTTTATTAAGGAATGTTTGTAGTGAAGCAAGTGGGCAATTATCGGGCATCTGAAAATTTAACTGATCACTGCATAAGGGTTTTTTTTTTTCATGTCACTTGCAAAGTTGTCTAGTGAATTTTGTGATTCTTTTTTATTTATTATTTGCATTAAGCTTTATTCTCTCTGTCTCTCCCCCCTCTCCCTCTAGGCCCAAGAAATGCAGGAAACCAGATCTCTGCATTTTTCACCTCAGATGGGAAGCACATAGTCTCAGCATGCAAGGATTCTAATGTCTACGTATGGAACTGCATTAGTCAGGAAGAATCTTCTCTGTCTCAACAAAAAACCATCAAGTCATTTGAGTGCTTCACGACCGATGCCTCAGTTGCAATACCTTGGCCTGGCTTAAAATCACGCAAGTTGGACAATGGATTGCAATTGCGTGCCTTAGACGACAATTTACCCAAAATGTTACCTTTGTCGTCTTCCCCTTGTTTCACTTTGGGCCAAGAGTTCCTTCTTGAGCCAATGACCAAAGGATCTGCAACTTGGCCTGAGGAAAAGCTTCCCTCGTCAAGCCAACAACCTGTGTTATCTACAGTGTGTAAATCTGAGTACAAGTTTTTGAAAACTTCTTGCCAGAGCTCATCCAATTCTCATGCATGGGGTCTGGTCATCGTTACAGCGGGCTGGGATGGACGAATTAAATCATTCCACAATTATGGATTACCAGTACTTCTTTGAAATGAGACTGGAGAGGAGGTCCTTGGAAATTAGAGATGACTCTTCTTGGGTCAGGTATCTTACTGCATCTAATGCTGCAATCCATTGTTGCTTGGGCTGGAATCAAAACTGCAAGTTAATTCCTTGAATAATAGTTTACTGTATATAAAGTTTGAGAAATCAGAGTTTCCAATGGGGTCTAGATGGATTGCCCGTTATGACAGGTGGCAGCAGTTGGATAGGCGTGATGTAATAGCGGCCAGTGATCAACGAACAGCTGAGGTTGAGATGTATTTTCAAGACATCTGCATCTGGGACAGCCCAGTCTAATCTTAGGATCCTCCAAATTAGTATTTTGGAGAAGTTTGTGGCTTCACGTGCTATGAGAGGTCAAGTTGAGATGGACATATCTCAATAATGGATGTGCTGATGGGAGAGCTTGGACAACCTCTGTCATTTGTTCTCCAAAGTGAGAGACGAGACAGCCGGAGCTGGTGGTTTCGGCAAAATAATAGTGGCTGCTCTGAATGATTGAGTTGTTTGTCTGCCATTTTGTCCATATGTATCCATCCATATTATGAAGGTGGCTTTCTGGCTGCGATTATGGGAAAACAACAAGTGGGGCACTCACTTTCTTGATGAAACAACAGGTCAACCGTCTCCTCTGTGCCTGTGCGACTCTACTCGTACAACGGCTGGTTGATGTCGACGTTTTACAGGCAAAATGCTCTCTACTTCCGTTTCATAACCAATCCTTTCTTGGTTCTGGGTATTAAAAAACTAGCTAACCTTGATACTAATTGACGTCATGGTAATATCTTTAGTTTCACTAACAAAATTTGGTAAATATAGCATTTTTCTCTGCATCAGGTCAGGTCAGGTCAGGTCAGCTATATGAGAAACGGGCAGTCTTTGTGGGTTCATTAAGTTTTTCAATGAAATTTTCTTAGAAGCATGCCTTGATTTTGTTGTGTAATCGATAATTGAATGGCAGTTACCCCCATGAAGACAGGCATATACCAAATGACTACATCCTACTGACTGACTGACTCGTGACTCCTTATTTTTGCATAGCTGAGGTCTGCCACTTAGCTAATCTGAGGTGGTTTAGGTTTTTGTCAATCAAACATTCTTCAGAATACGAAGTNTACTGACTGACTGACTCGTGACTCCTTATTTTTGCATAGCTGAGGTCTGCCACTTACCTAATCTGAGGTGGTTTAGGTTTTTGTCAATCAAACATTCTTCAGAATACGAATTGCAAAATATAGGGAGGAATTATTAAAAACTATTTTAAAAGAATGGCAAGGAACATAGAAAGCCAATTTTGATCGAAGGTATGGAATATTTTTATGGGTCCAATCCTTGCTACTCATTTTCCTTCCTCTCCATCATGTGTTGGATTGGAAAGCTATATCCAAAATGTTGGAAAATATGAAAAAGCATGTCCTAATTTGCTGATTATTTTTAAGAATGAGCACAAAAAATTCCAATACTGCATCATAAACATTATATTGCATCTTCTTGCAACGCTGGTCAAATCAATCATTCATGATCCTGCATCAGAAACATGATGTATATAGCATCTTCTAGCACCAAATGCAGAGTCAATAAAATGATCCCTAAAATGCTCATTTGATCTTCAGTAACAGTAGCAAAAATATGAAAGAGAATATCAGGACCACACGCTCTTGAGAATAGGATGAGCTCAAGTTCAACTGGCTGGGAGGAGGGAGTCAGTCATTTATGGTAACAAATCTCTATAAATTTCAATTGGCCTGGTTAAATCAATCATTAATGATCTAAAAAAGTCCCACTCATGCAGCCTGTAAGCCAGGGTAACGGTTCTTTACTGATCATTCAGTTTGCAAGCCACAGATGCATTCCAGCCCAGAACACGAGCTACGTTATCATTATCGAGTCCTAAACATCAAAGCAGTGGGAGAGAGACGGCCAAATATAGTCCATTATATCAAAATGATCGGCCAAACTAGAGCAGTCCAAATGGTAGCCGGCCGTGCTGCTGTTTGGTCTGGTGTCCACAGTTCAATCCTCGGAAGCAAGCAACTCTCTGATATGAACCAGAAACCAAAATAAAAGCTGTGCCTTATATCGCATAATGTTCAAGGAAAATGTCAGAACCACAGAGCGTCAAGTTAAGGTTGGTTTCCACACTAAACCTTTCAAATGTACGAAAGTTAAGGGTTTAACAACAATGATCAATAAAAGTAGGCTTTATTTGAAACAGATGGTGATGAATTAATGCACCATTTTAACCCACAGAAACCAGTTATCGTAACAAAATAATAGTTTTTTCCTGCATTAGTTGTAGTAATGAATATAAAAGGAGGTTTGACTGTATTTTATAAACATGCCACCCTATGTTTTAGCAAACAAATGCTGGCCATATGTGCTATTCCAATACATCTTTAAAATACCTGATCAACCAGAACAAGAAAAATCTGACCCAAATAAATATAAGATAGAACAAGCCTCAAGGCGACTAACACCTTGATATCAAGCAAAATCTATGACTCCTCAGGAAAGTTCACTAAGAAAAAGGCAGCTATGTTTTTCAGGAGTACAAAGCTAGCAGTACAAAGATCAATCATTCATCAAGCACACGATAAGTCATGGAAGTCCCAGACACCACTTTCTATTCACTGTTCCCTTGAGATCTCAGGGGATGGTAAATGTCATTTCACCTTTAAACAAGTTCAATCCCTGACACATATCTAACACTGTGTACAGTAAGACAACCTTAAGTGTCCACATTTGATACAGCAATGCGTAACAGTAAATCATGATGACACTGTTACAAGTTTATGGCCAGAAGGCCCCAACTATTATTATATGGTTAGTCAATCAACATCAGATATATTTTAAAAACTTACTCAAAGTTCTAACGTCGGTATTGTTCAATGAAGTCCGTCACAAATATCCACATACCTACTGCCTCATTCCACTTTGACACCTCTGATCAAAAACACGAAATCAATCACAAAGAATGATATTTTGTATTATAGTTATGCAAAAAAAAAAATTTGGAATGTTATAAATTAAATGCATACTACTATCCTAAACAAACCTGTCATAATACCCAATGAATACTCACACATACATGCATATAAATACACTACTATATATTTTTTTCGGAAGGTAATACACTAATATATTTGATTATAACTATGATGTATGCTTCTACATCTATGTGTTAAAATAAATACACAGGGTTTCTTAAATATTCTCAAAATAAATGAATGAGGGCTGCTCTTGACATCCAAGTTCCTCATTATTTTTATCGTTTCAGAAATGGCCATCACAAGAAAAAAAAAGACCTAACAATTTCAGAAGACCGGCACTCTCTAATATCATACACCAGCTCCCTTCTAGATTATGCATATGCAAACTCCATATTCTGAAGAGTGCCATTACAAAGTCCAAAACAATCATTACACCGCAAACAATTTCACCAAAGAACTCTCTACTGAGAAATATTACAATCATTCATCCAAACATTGCATGTATACTCAATCAATCTTGTAATTGCACAGAAACATAATACAAATAACAATAAATTCAAGAATAATAAATTCTAAAACTGATTAAGGTCAAAAGAAAAAGAGGTACAAGATCTTGGCTTTTATTCGACAGAACCTACAACAAGATCAACCATGGTGCCATAATTTGCACAATTTTATAAGAATAACATTGACAACATCTTAAACACGATGACTTTCATTTCAACTCCAAGTCACAAACACAAACAATATGAAATCCCTAGTTGATTTAAACCTGTAAATCAACTATATTTGTCTCATCTATTGGCAATCCAATATAAATCGACAATCACAGGAGATGCATCGAGTTATGCGGTACATATATGCAGGATATATATATATCAAAAAACACATATCTGTGAGGACCTGATCGAAGAATCAGACAGGGAGGTTATCGACGGAGGTAGGATAGTTCGCAGTTGTGGGGCTATCGATTGGCGCTTGAAGATTGGTGAGCATGAGAGGGCGAACTTTGGCCTCTTCATCGTCCTCGTCGTCGGTGTCGGAGGTTGTTACGTTGACGCACGAGAAACGTTCGAGTGAAGCGAAGAATGCAGAGGCCACGCTCGTGCCCAACCATTTCACCAAGCCATCCAGCGTCTCGTATGACACGATGCTTGAATTCTCCATCTTGTTCGATTCAATCGGGAACTCTGTTAGTTGAAATGGTTTCGAGAGAGAAAGACCTAGGAGAGAGAAATTGAACGGATGCTTTCGAGTTTATAAGAGCGAGAGGATCCAATGAGGAGAAATTTGGTTTGGTCCACGAGACTAAGGGGTAGGTAGGTCCACCCGAGAAGTTTTGGATATCCAGTCCAGATACAATGAGCCGGGCCAGGCTGCCAGAGATATATCCAAGCCCACGACCTCCCTGTTGGGTCAGTCCTAAACGGTTTTAAATTTGGACATATCCACAAAATTGTACCTTTGGGATCTCCTGTGGGCCGTTTCAGATACAACGATCCGGGCCAGGATGCCAGAGATATATCCAAACCCACGACCTCTCTGATGGGTCGGGTCCGACTCCTCTGCGGTAAGGAGGTTACCGCATCATATGCGGTTAAATAAAACACCACCATTTTGGGGGGTTTCTTGGATTTTTTGAACCGACGCCGTTTCTGTACCGGGCATATCAAAATCAGAAACCGCTTCTTCTTCCTCAATCAGGCCCATCTCCCTCCTTCGTCAGACCTAGTTCATTCTCTCCTCTTCAGNCTGCGGTAAGGAGGTTACCGCATCATATGCGGTTAAATAAAACACCACCATTTTGGAGGGTTTCTTGGATTTTTTGAACCGACGCCGTTTCTGTACCGGGCATATCAAAATCAGAAACCGCTTCTTCTTCCTCAATCAGACCCATCTCCCTCCTTCGTCAGACCTAGTTCATTCTCTCCTCTTCAGGCGATTTCAGGCAACGGTATCGAAATCCTTCACCAATGATGGAGGATTTGGTGAAGCAATTTGGGGAGCTTGCTGGTTCTTAGGTATTTTCTTTCAATTCATAAAATTAGGGTTTTGATTGATAATTTGGATTTAGTAGTTGCTTGTTTGATTATGTTATTGTTGTTTGTGAATTTTTTGTTAGAAGTTGATTTTGTCTTATACTTTTGAGCCGAGAATTCAAGGATTAGGTGGAGTTTCCAATACCATTTGTCATTTGGATGTATTTCTGTCAATAGGAAAAGCAGAGGCTTGTGGTAACTTGGAGAAACCATGTTGCTTTAATAGAACATCATTGCATTCAGGCATAAAAGATCTTGAGGCTGTGTTTTCAAATGACTTAAATGTTGTCAAATGCTAAAATGTGTTGGTTAGTTGTCTAAGAATGTGAAGTGGCTTACAATTTGTGCATCAATTGACATAACAATGTGTTTTGACATTNTTCAAATGACTTAAATGTTGTCAAATGCTAAAATGTGTTGGTTAGTTGTCTAAGAAGGTGAAGTGGCTTACAATTTGTGCATCAATTGACATAGCAATGTGTTTTGACACTGCCCTGAAATTGATTGGATCCCCCGCCCGTCGAACGAACAGTCCATCAAAATTTAAACGACGAAAAAAGATCAAATGGTAAACTAATATACGGAAAAGGCATATAGATTAAATATGTTTCCATCTGTCCCAAAAATTATAAGGGAACTACACTGTAGTTGAAAAGGAGAGTCTTTATTAAGAAATATGTGTATTGGTTGCTGTTGATATTTTCTTTCTCTTCAGGACATGGAGTCTATCGTGGAGACCATGATGCAACAGCTTTTGTCTAAAGAAATTCTTCACGAGCCTATGAAAGAAGTTGGAGAACGATATCCAAAATGGTTGGAAGACAATAAGACTAAATTGAGCAGCCAAGAATATGAACGTTATTCCCACCAATATGAGGAACTGATTTGTGTGGTTTTGATGGTTTTGGATGTTGGGTTCATTTGGTTTTGTGGACTGGTGCTGTTCTGTGTGGATAGGTGCTTGCTGTTTCAGTGGTGGTTTGCTTTTCTGGCAGATTGTTGTGCAATTTTTGGGATGAGTTAGAGGGTGGTGCCAGGAGCTGGGAGCATGCTTTGGAGTCTAGGCAGTTAGTCTGTGCATTCTGAGCATGTAGTTTTTTTCCTCTCTGCACTGGACTGCATTGGACTGCTCTACTTTGTCTCTGTAGTATTGCACTGATCTGGAGCATGGAGTTGGGGATGCAGGCAGAAGTTTCACATATGTATCAAGTTTCTTTATCATTTTGTATTTTTAATGATCCATTTATTTTAGTTGGATCATTTTGTATTGTAAGGATGCTTGTTGTATTTATATGAATGTGATCTTTTTTAATGAATGTGATCTTTTTTAATGAATGTGATCTTCTTAATGAATGTGATTGTTTTTTATGAATGTGATCTTCCAACTCACAACAATATACAAAACCCACAATTTCATTCAAATTAAATGTACAAGTTCATTCACAACACAAGTTTCATCCTTCAAGATGGATTACAAATGAATTACAAGAAGCAAAGAACAAGTAGTTCTAAAAAGTATGAAAAATTGATTTAATCCTTCAGGATGGATTAAACCATTTCTAATTACAATTATGGAACCCTCAAAGTTTGGAAAACAACTGCCTGCATATCCACCACCATAATCTAGTAATGCAGTAGAATGCAGATCAGAGCAATCCCAAGCAGTCCAGAGCAGAGAGGGAGTGTAGCTCCATGCCTGTTCAGCTCCTGGTATCACCCTTTGGTTCACAGCAGACAGATCCTGAAGCATCACCCTGCCAGATTGACAGCACACCACCACCAGGACCTCTCTATCCACCCCAGACAGAATTTGAAACAGAAGCAATCTGCTATGCAAACAGAACACCTCTGGGATCAATACTACCCAACTACATAAAACTTTTCCCAACCAGTTAGCAATCCAACCAAATACATGAAACTGAAAAATCATCATTAACCAACACCCTGTTCTACAATTGCTGTAAGATCTCAATTTAAATTATCAGTAGTGAATTGTGAATATGAAAATTAATCAAGATAGAGTGAATCACATTTCTCTACAATAGACTCCAGTTCTACAAGTTCAAATAAATTAACACGGCTGCTGAAGGCAGTTTGAACCCCACTCCTCTCCAATTCTCCTATCCCTCTGTAGTAATAAGTATAAACCATTTAATTTCTTTGCTAAAAGCCTCTACTGGTGTATCTCTGAATCCATTTTGAGTGCAGGAGATTCAAGAATAAGCGACTGAAGCTCTTTGTAGTAATTTTCCAAAAGAATGCCATCCGACCTCTGATCATGCAGATCAGCTGTGTGGGAACTGGACTTCGCATTATGATTATGTTCAACTGATTTGTTTGTCAGCTCATCATTGAACAATTTCAGTGCACTTGTCGTTGAAAGAGAATACATGGATTCATCCAAGCATAGGGACTTGTTTCTCTTTTCCTGCGTTCCAACCAATCTTTCTCTCAATCCATCCAGAAGGCAAGCTAGAGCACTATGTCAAGGTTAAACAAGAAGAAAGCAATAATAAAACATTGGAACCAAAATAAGAAAACAGGAAACAAAGTCTATAGTAAAGCAAAATAAAGTCCAATTTCTTGCTTACCTAGTAACGCCACTGACAAAACCCCAGTTGAACCCAACAAACATGGATTTCCTGAAGCCAATATTAAACCCCTCTTGTGCAGATGCTTCTTTCCCCTTTATGAGACCATCACGATATCCAATCTAGTAATCCATCAAGAATGACACAACATTAGCTGACAAAATAACATATAGCTCATTTCTCTCTCTCTCTCCTCTGTACACACACACATACAAACATAGACATAAAGAATACAACAAAAATGAACTTTAAGTTGTGAGAATACAGTGTGAAATTGGTTATGCCTCCTTTGCCACTCTCTGTTCAAATAGAATGCATGATCTGTGAGACCCAATCATGCATTTCATACATATTACCATAATTATGTGGACTAATTGCAATTAAGTGAAATTATTTATTATATAGAATTTTGTGAATGAAAATGGTATTGGGTTGATTTTGAAAATAACTTAAGAATTTGGGAGGAGGCAAGTGAAATTAATTAAGTTGATTGAAATATCTTCATATATGTGTCATGCATTGGTGGTGGGCCTTTCGAGTGTATGTGTGGGTGTGTGACGTGTGTGTGTGTGTGTGTGTGTTTGACTAGGTGTAGAAGTGTGTGTGTTTAACTTATGGACTAGTGTGTGTGTGTGGGTGATCAAAATATAAAGCTCTGTGTGTGTGTGTGAGTCTGGTTTCTTTACAGAAACCATGAGAGAAAGTGAGGGTGAGCAGGAGAGCAAGAGAAGAAGAAAGGAAAAAAAAATTAAAAAAAAAAATAATGTACGCACGTTGGTCTATTTGAATCATGAGCAAGGAAGGTATGTGGTACTTAATTTATACATGGGTTGTGATTAATTTTAGTATATAATTTTTGTACATATATGGGTTGCTTTAATATGTTTTAAATTAGTGGCTGTTTTAATTTATTTTATATACTATTTTAGTTTAATTTTGTGGGCTATTCGCGTTCAAATAATGGACTGTTTTAATTTAAATTTCATGGACTAATTTTTGAGTTTAATTGAGTTAACATAACTTAGGAGGCTGTTTTCCATTGATTAAACGTGTACGTGAATTTAAGTGTAGCGATTTTAAATAAAAATGCATGATAAAAGTTGGACATGGGTGCCGGTAACACCAAAACCCTAATTTCTAAATATTATTATCACATGTGTTAGTTTTAATCCAAATGACCTGAAATTTTGCATGCTGCATTTTTAAATAATGCTTGATGTGATAATGTAAATTTCGATAAGAAATGGCGGAAGTGCGATTTTTAGAATTCGGGGTCGAAATGTGTAAAAATGGGCCCCTGGTCAATGTGTTTGACCTACTTAATCTTAATTGTGATAATTACGATTAATGTGAGTGATTTTAAAGATTTGAGGAGGCAATATGATCCCTACATCTAATGTACCAGTATGTGAGTAAACGGTGCGGTAACCGAGGTTACCGGGACATTTCGGGTTGAATCATCTTGCATGCATTAATGCATGATCAATTTTTCAATGTGATAAAATATGTTGATATTTTAATTATAAATGTGTTAGGTGGAACAAGTGGGACAGTTGGTATTGAAACAGATACGGAAACATCGAAGGAATTCACCGGTAGGTCTGACAGCTCGTCGTAGTTCTGTACACTTGAGGTGGGTGTATACCTTTATATGTTTTGAAAATACTATTATACTATGATAGTAAATGATAGAATTTAATAGCAATTCTCCAAGATTATGTGTTACGTACTTATGTGATTGGCTGATGTTCTGTACTGTGTATTGTGTATTGTGGAATGTGGCGCACTATTGAGACAGGGGCGTCGATGCCTGGTCACTGGGCGTGCAGTGATGTGCTAGCACTATGGTGTTCCCAGGAGATTCGGGAGACACGGATCCATGTGGGATCGATCACCCGATGAGGGGTAATATGAATGTGATGTGGCTTGTGAATTTTTTGGAATTGGATTGATGTTGTTGTTTGATACGTGTATCTACGTAGTATTACTATCGTTTCTATTTCATATACAACATGTATACTCACTGAGCACGTGGATTAGCTCACACCCCTACAGCTCTTCCTTTTCAGGTACTGTAGAGGAGGATACAGACTAGTCCACTGTCCAGTCGATTGAGTCTTGTACAACGATAGTGTGATATCACTCAGGTTAAGTGTTAGTATGACTAATTTCTGGATTATGTATTATATTTATGAAAGATTATTATTATAGCAGTTTAATAATGTATATTTGTAAATAGACTCAACAGTCACATTTTGTGATGTATTTCATGTGAGTGTGGGAGTTTGTATTTGTCTATAACCTCGGAAATAAATAATTGGTACAGGTTATGAGACAGATTTACCATCATGCTTATTGACTAAGGTTATGAGTGGTATTGTTGAACCTGTGAAATTAATTAGTGTTTTATTAATCTAGATTATATATATATATATATGTAAACAGGTGTATCAAAGACCTAGTCATGTCTCATCCCTGGGAGACCGAGATGGGGCGTGACATGATCCAATTCTTCAACAGAACCATTCCTTGAAGATCCATCTTCATGCCACAAGTCATTATCATCATCATAATCTGAAAGTAAGCATCGGGCTTTAGACATACCAAACTATAACAAGGTTTGTGTGTGCTTGTTTAGCTGATTTTTCTTAAGTCATTAAATCTATAGAGGTTCCACCAACATTTGACAGTTTCCATTTGAAAATGAAGAGATTTTCATCGCTTGCTAACACTCATCACTAGCAAGTACCAACAGCCAACAACTATCCACTTGCCTAATTACAATGATTTTCCTAAATGGGAGAGATATAACACCAAAAGACTATTAGTCCCTGCATCCAACAAAGAACTCATAATAATGGGTCATTCCAAAGTTTGCTCCCACTAATACAAAATATGGTATGGATGATCCGTGTACAAATCTAACTTTTGGCATCATTTGTACAAAGCGACTACAAGTCCAAAAATAACCCATAACTTTACAATTGTTAGCCCAACATGGAAATATGTATGCCACTGCAACAAGCAATGTTTCCTGGAAGAACACNAGACCATCACGATATCCAATCTAGTAATCCATCAAGAATGACACAACATTAGCTGACAAAATAACATATAGCTCATTTCTCTCTCTCTCTCCTCTGTACACACACACATACAAACATAGACATAAAGAATACAACAAAAATGAACTTTAAGTTGTGAGAATACAGTGTGAAATTGGTTATGCCTCCTTTGCCACTCTCTGTTCAAATAGAATGCATGATCTGTGAGACCCAATCATGCATTTCATACATATTACCATAATTATGTGGACTAATTGCAATTAAGTGAANAAATATGTATGCCACTGCAACAAGCAATGTTTCCTGGAAGAACACATGTAATGGAAAAGAATCTGCAATGTGACTATACCTCATACCATGTGACTCACTCTGCTTGCTGCTGGCAGTATAAATTGGACCCAAGCCAAGTTTTGATGGTTGCAAGGTGTCCGAGTAGAGCTCATTAGCTAGACTACCTTCCAGTNGTGAATGAAAATGGTATTGGGTTGATTTTGAAAATAACTTAAGAATTTGGGAGGAGACAAGTGAAATTAATTAAGTTGATTGAAATATCTTTATATATGTGTCATGCATTGGTGNTTGAAATATCTTCATATATGTGTCATGCATTGGTGGTGGGCCTTTCGAGTGTATGTGTGGGTGTGTGACGNGGTTGCAAGGTGTCCGAGTAGAGCTCATTAGCTAGACTACCTTCCAGTTGTGCATGGACAAGTAATACAAACAGAGTCAAAACAATCCACGGGGATAAAACATAAGAATTTCAAGAATCGTACAAGAGAAAATTTCAAAAACTAGTAGAATCCTTCAANGTGTTTGACTAGGTGTAGAAGTGTGTGTGTTTAACTTATGGACTAGTGTGTGTGTGTGGGTGATCAAAATATAAAGCTCTGTGTGTGTGTGTGAGTCTGGTTTCTTTACAGAAACCATGAGAGAAAGTGAGGGTGAGCAGGAGAGCAAGAGAAGAAGAAAGGAAAAAAAAATTAAAAAAAAAAATAATGTACGCACGTTGGTCTATTTGAATCATGAGCAAGGAAGGTATGTGGTACTTAATTTATACATGGGTTGTGATTAATTTTAGTATATAATTTTTGTACATATATGGGTTGCTTTAATATGTTTTAAATTAGTGGCTGTTTTAATTTATTTTATATACTATTTTAGTTTAATTTTGTGGGCTATTCGCGTTCAAATAATGGACTGTTTTAATTTAAATTTCATGGACTAATTTTTGAGTTTAATTGAGTTAACATAACTTAGGAGGCTGTTTTCCATTGATTAAACGTGTACGTGAATTTAAGTGTAGCGATTTTAAATAAAAATGCATGATAAAAGTTGGACATGGGTGCCGGTAACA
Organism: Ilex paraguariensis; assembly: GCA_963454935.2. Lineage (NCBI taxonomy): Eukaryota > Viridiplantae > Streptophyta > Magnoliopsida > Aquifoliales > Aquifoliaceae > Ilex > Ilex paraguariensis. The sequence goes on from CAUOFW020001591.1 coordinate 370,524, forward strand.
CCAAAACCCTAATTTCTAAATATTATTATCACATGTGTTAGTTTTAATCCAAATGACCTGAAATTTTGCATGCTGCATTTTTAAATAATGCTTGATGTGATAATGTAAATTTCGATAAGAAATGGCGGAAGTGCGATTTTTAGAATTCGGGGTCGAAATGTGTAAAAATGGGCCCCTGGTCAATGTGTTTGACCTACTTAATCTTAATTGTGATAATTACGATTAATGTGAGTGATTTTAAAGATTTGAGGAGGCAATATGATCCCTACATCTAATGTACCAGTATGTGAGTAAACGGTGCGGTAACCGAGGTTACCGGGACATTTCGGGTTGAATCATCTTGCATGCATTAATGCATGATCAATTTTTCAATGTGATAAAATATGTTGATATTTTAATTATAAATGTGTTAGGTGGAACAAGTGGGACAGTTGGTATTGAAACAGATACGGAAACATCGAAGGAATTCACCGGTAGGTCTGACAGCTCGTCGTAGTTCTGTACACTTGAGGTGGGTGTATACCTTTATATGTTTTGAAAATACTATTATACTATGATAGTAAATGATAGAATTTAATAGCAATTCTCCAAGATTATGTGTTACGTACTTATGTGATTGGCTGATGTTCTGTACTGTGTATTGTGTATTGTGGAATGTGGCGCACTATTGAGACAGGGGCGTCGATGCCTGGTCACTGGGCGTGCAGTGATGTGCTAGCACTATGGTGTTCCCAGGAGATTCGGGAGACACGGATCCATGTGGGATCGATCACCCGATGAGGGGTAATATGAATGTGATGTGGCTTGTGAATTTTTTGGAATTGGATTGATGTTGTTGTTTGATACGTGTATCTACGTAGTATTACTATCGTTTCTATTTCATATACAACATGTATACTCACTGAGCACGTGGATTAGCTCACACCCCTACAGCTCTTCCTTTTCAGGTACTGTAGAGGAGGATACAGACTAGTCCACTGTCCAGTCGATTGAGTCTTGTACAACGATAGTGTGATATCACTCAGGTTAAGTGTTAGTATGACTAATTTCTGGATTATGTATTATATTTATGAAAGATTATTATTATAGCAGTTTAATAATGTATATTTGTAAATAGACTCAACAGTCACATTTTGTGATGTATTTCATGTGAGTGTGGGAGTTTGTATTTGTCTATAACCTCGGAAATAAATAATTGGTACAGGTTATGAGACAGATTTACCATCATGCTTATTGACTAAGGTTATGAGTGGTATTGTTGAACCTGTGAAATTAATTAGTGTTTTATTAATCTAGATTATATATATATATATATGTAAACAGGTGTATCAAAGACCTAGTCATGTCTCATCCCTGGGAGACCGAGATGGGGCGTGACATGATCCAATTCTTCAACAGAACCATTCCTTGAAGATCCATCTTCATGCCACAAGTCATTATCATCATCATAATCTGAAAGTAAGCATCGGGCTTTAGACATACCAAACTATAACAAGGTTTGTGTGTGCTTGTTTAGCTGATTTTTCTTAAGTCATTAAATCTATAGAGGTTCCACCAACATTTGACAGTTTCCATTTGAAAATGAAGAGATTTTCATCGCTTGCTAACACTCATCACTAGCAAGTACCAACAGCCAACAACTATCCACTTGCCTAATTACAATGATTTTCCTAAATGGGAGAGATATAACACCAAAAGACTATTAGTCCCTGCATCCAACAAAGAACTCATAATAATGGGTCATTCCAAAGTTTGCTCCCACTAATACAAAATATGGTATGGATGATCCGTGTACAAATCTAACTTTTGGCATCATTTGTACAAAGCGACTACAAGTCCAAAAATAACCCATAACTTTACAATTGTTAGCCCAACATGGAAATATGTATGCCACTGCAACAAGCAATGTTTCCTGGAAGAACACATGTAATGGAAAAGAATCTGCAATGTGACTATACCTCATACCATGTGACTCACTCTGCTTGCTGCTGGCAGTATAAATTGGACCCAAGCCAAGTTTTGATGGTTGCAAGGTGTCCGAGTAGAGCTCATTAGCTAGACTACCTTCCAGTTGTGCATGGACAAGTAATACAAACAGAGTCAAAACAATCCACGGGGATAAAACAGAAGAATTTCAAGAATCGTACAAGAGAAAATTTCAAAAACTAGTAGAATCCTTCGAATATGAAGAAAGAGAAAAATTCAAGATTTTAAGAAGGTAAAATTCACAGCTAAAATTCATCGTCATATACTGCTTCAAAGTTTGTAATAAGACAACAAACTTCTCCATGAAATTAACAAAACAAATATGTACACAAATTATACCAAATTTTTTATTAATGTTCGAATGGTGCGAAATTAACCTTTATCGCCGCTGCACAAAGTACCGTTGGTTAGTGGCGGTGGCTATTTCGCAGCCTGTGGTGGCAGGGATTAAGTTTAGGNAGGAAGGTATGTGGTACTTAATTTATACATGGGTTGTGATTAATTTTAGTATATAATTTTTGTACATATATGGGTTGCTTTAATATGTTTTAAATTAGTGGCTGTTTTAATTTATTTTATATACTATTTTAGTTTAATTTTGTGGGCTATTCGCGTTCAAATAATGGACTGTTTTAATTTAAATTTCATGGACTAATTTTTGAGTTTAATTGAGTTAACATAACTTAGGAGGCTGTTTTCCATTGATTAAACGTGTACGTGAATTTAAGTGTAGCGATTTTAAATAAAAATGCATGATAAAAGTTGGACATGGGTGCCGGTAACACCAAAACCCTAATTTCTAAATATTATTATCACATGTGTTAGTTTTAATCCAAATGACCTGAAATTTTGCATGCTGCATTTTTAAATAATGCTTGATGTGATAATGTAAATTTCGATAAGAAATGGCGGAAGTGCGATTTTTAGAATTCGGGGTCGAAATGTGTAAAAATGGGCCCCTGGTCAATGTGTTTGACCTACTTAATCCTAATTGTGATAATTACGATTAATGTGAGTGATTTTAAAGATTTGAGGAGGCAATATGATCCCTACATCTAATGTACCAGTATGTGAGTAAACGGTGCGGTAACCGAGGTTACCGGGACATTTCGGGTTGAATCATCTTGCATGCATTAATGCATGATCAATTTTTCAATGTGATAAAATATGTTGATATTTTAATTATAAATGTGTTAGGTGGAACAAGTGGGACAGTTGGTATTGAAACAGATACGGAAACATCGAAGGAATTCACCGGTAGGTCTGACAGCTCGTCGTAGTTCTGTACACTTGAGGTGGGTGTATACCTTTATATGTTTTGAAAATACTATTATACTATGATAGTAAATGATAGAATTTAATAGCAATTCTCCAAGATTATGTGTTACGTACTTATGTGATTGGCTGATGTTCTGTACTGTGTATTGTGTATTGTGGAATGTGGCGCACTATTGAGACAGGGGCGTCGATGCCTGGTCACTGGGCGTGCAGTGATGTGCTAGCACTATGGTGTTCCCAGGAGATTCGGGAGACACGGATCCATGTGGGATCGATCACCCGATGAGGGGTAATATGAATGTGATGTGGCTTGTGAATTTTTTGGAATTGGATTGATGTTGTTGTTTGATACGTGTATCTACGTAGTATTACTATCGTTTCTATTTCATATACAACATGTATACTCACTGAGCACGTGGATTAGCTCACACCCCTACAGCTCTTCCTTTTCAGGTACTGTAGAGGAGGATACAGACTAGTCCACTGTCCAGTCGATTGAGTCTTGTACAACGATAGTGTGATATCACTCAGGTTAAGTGTTAGTATGACTAATTTCTGGATTATGTATTATATTTATGAAAGATTATTATTATAGCAGTTTAATAATGTATATTTGTAAATAGACTCAACAGTCACATTTTGTGATGTATTTCATGTGAGTGTGGGAGTTTGTATTTGTCTATAACCTCGGAAATAAATAATTGGTACAGGTTATGAGACAGATTTACCATCATGCTTATTGACTAAGGTTATGAGTGGTATTGTTGAACCTGTGAAATTAATTAGTGTTTTATTAATCTAGATTATATATATATATATATGTAAACAGGTGTATCAAAGACCTAGTCATGTCTCATCCCTGGGAGACCGAGATGGGGCGTGACATGATCCAATTCTTCAACAGAACCATTCCTTGAAGATCCATCTTCATGCCACAAGTCATTATCATCATCATAATCTGAAAGTAAGCATCGGGCTTTAGACATACCAAACTATAACAAGGTTTGTGTGTGCTTGTTTAGCTGATTTTTCTTAAGTCATTAAATCTATAGAGGTTCCACCAACATTTGACAGTTTCCATTTGAAAATGAAGAGATTTTCATCGCTTGCTAACACTCATCACTAGCAAGTACCAACAGCCAACAACTATCCACTTGCCTAATTACAATGATTTTCCTAAATGGGAGAGATATAACACCAAAAGACTATTAGTCCCTGCATCCAACAAAGAACTCATAATAATGGGTCATTCCAAAGTTTGCTCCCACTAATACAAAATATGGTATGGATGATCCGTGTACAAATCTAACTTTTGGCATCATTTGTACAAAGCGACTACAAGTCCAAAAATAACCCATAACTTTACAATTGTTAGCCCAACATGGAAATATGTATGCCACTGCAACAAGCAATGTTTCCTGGAAGAACACATGTAATGGAAAAGAATCTGCAATGTGACTATACCTCATACCATGTGACTCACTCTGCTTGCTGCTGGCAGTATAAATTGGACCCAAGCCAAGTTTTGATGGTTGCAAGGTGTCCGAGTAGAGCTCATTAGCTAGACTACCTTCCAGTTGTGCATGGACAAGTAATACAAACAGAGTCAAAACAATCCACGGGGATAAAACATAAGAATTTCAAGAATCGTACAAGAGAAAATTTCAAAAACTAGTAGAATCCTTCGAATATGAAGAAAGAGAAAAATTCAAGATTTTAAGAAGGTAAAATTCACAGCTAAAATTCATCGTCATATACTGCTTCAAAGTTTGTAATAAGACAACAAACTTCTCCATGAAATTAACAAAACAAATATGTACACAAATTATACCAAATTTTTTATTAATGTTCGAATGGTGCGAAATTAACCTTTATCGCCGCTGCACAAAGTACCGTTGGTTAGTGGCGGTGGCTATTTCGCAGCCTGTGGTGGCAGGGATTAAGTTTAGGTTTCTATTAATTGTTGGAATTATGGAGGGAAGGATAGAGAAAAACGAAAGACTAACCAGCCGGCGATGGTTGGTTAAGATTTCGTCCCTAACACCGACTGCTGAAGGGGAATGCCGATTCATGTTAGGTTTCAGAAAAAGAGAGAGGTATGTGAGAAGGGTTTCCCCCCAGATTGGTCCCTTGGATAGCCCAAGATGAACTCAGATTGATCTCTTACCTGGCTTTTGGCGTTCACTGCCTTTGACGAAGAAGATGGAGAATGAGTTGAGAAGAGGGGGACTCAACTGTAAAGAAGGCAAGAGAACCATACCCAGTTTGACGAAGANCGTGAATTTAAGTGTAGCGATTTTAAATAAAAATGCATGATAAAAGTTGGACATGGCTGCCGGTAACACCAAAACCCTAATTTATAAATATTATTATCACATGTGTTAGTTTTAATCCAAATGACCTGAAATTTTGCATGCTGCATTTTTAAATAATGCTTGATGTGATAATGTAAATTTCGATAAGAAATGGCGGAAGTGCGATTTTTAGAATTCGGGGTCGAAATGTGTAAAAATGGACCCCTGGTCAATGTGTTTGACCTACTTAATCTTAATTGTGATAATTACGATTAATGTGAGTGATTTTAAAGATTTGAGGAGGCAATATGATCCCTACATCTAATGTACCAGTATGTGAGTAAACGGTGCGGTAACCGAGGTTACCGGGACATTTCGGGTTGAATCATCTTGCATGCATTAATGCATGATCAATTTTTCAATGTGATAAAATATGTTGATATTTTAATTATAAATGTGTTAGGTGGAACAAGTGGGACAGTTGGTATTGAAACAGATACGGAAACATCGAAGGAATTCACCGGTAGGTCTGACAGCTCGTCGTAGTTCTGTACACTTGAGGTGGGTGTATACCTTTATATGTTTTGAAAATACTATTATACTATGATAGTAAATGATAGAATTTAATAGCAATTCTCCAAGATTATGTGTTACGTACTTATGTGATTGGCTGATGTTCTGTACTGTGTATTGTGTATTGTGGAATGTGGCGCACTATTGAGACAGGGGCGTCGATGCCTGGTCACTGGGCGTGCAGTGATGTGCTAGCACTATGGTGTTCCCAGGAGATTCGGGAGACACGGATCCATGTGGGATCGATCACCCGATGAGGGGTAATATGAATGTGATGTGGCTTGTGAATTTTTTGGAATTGGATTGATGTTGTTGTTTGATACGTGTATCTACGTAGTATTACTATCGTTTCTATTTCATATACAACATGTATACTCACTGAGCACGTGGATTAGCTCACACCCCTACAGCTCTTCCTTTTCAGGTACTGTAGAGGAGGATACAGACTAGTCCACTGTCCAGTCGATTGAGTCTTGTACAACGATAGTGTGATATCACTCAGGTTAAGTGTTAGTATGACTAATTTCTGGATTATGTATTATATTTATGAAAGATTATTATTATAGCAGTTTAATAATGTATATTTGTAAATAGACTCAACAGTCACATTTTGTGATGTATTTCATGTGAGTGTGGGAGTTTGTATTTGTCTATAACCTCGGAAATAAATAATTGGTACAGGTTATGAGACAGATTTACCATCATGCTTATTGACTAAGGTTATGAGTGGTATTGTTGAACCTGTGAAATTAATTAGTGTTTTATTAATCTAGATTATATATATATATATATGTAAACAGGTGTATCAAAGACCTAGTCATGTCTCATCCCTGGGAGACCGAGATGGGGCGTGACATGATCCAATTCTTCAACAGAACCATTCCTTGAAGATCCATCTTCATGCCACAAGTCATTATCATCATCATAATCTGAAAGTAAGCATCGGGCTTTAGACATACCAAACTATAACAAGGTTTGTGTGTGCTTGTTTAGCTGATTTTTCTTAAGTCATTAAATCTATAGAGGTTCCACCAACATTTGACAGTTTCCATTTGAAAATGAAGAGATTTTCATCGCTTGCTAACACTCATCACTAGCAAGTACCAACAGCCAACAACTATCCACTTGCCTAATTACAATGATTTTCCTAAATGGGAGAGATATAACACCAAAAGACTATTAGTCCCTGCATCCAACAAAGAACTCATAATAATGGGTCATTCCAAAGTTTGCTCCCACTAATACAAAATATGGTATGGATGATCCGTGTACAAATCTAACTTTTGGCATCATTTGTACAAAGCGACTACAAGTCCAAAAATAACCCATAACTTTACAATTGTTAGCCCAACATGGAAATATGTATGCCACTGCAACAAGCAATGTTTCCTGGAAGAACACATGTAATGGAAAAGAATCTGCAATGTGACTATACCTCATACCATGTGACTCACTCTGCTTGCTGCTGGCAGTATAAATTGGACCCAAGCCAAGTTTTGATGGTTGCAAGGTGTCCGAGTAGAGCTCATTAGCTAGACTACCTTCCAGTTGTGCATGGACAAGTAATACAAACAGAGTCAAAACAATCCACGGGGATAAAACATAAGAATTTCAAGAATCGTACAAGAGAAAATTTCAAAAACTAGTAGAATCCTTCGAATATGAAGAAAGAGAAAAATTCAAGATTTTAAGAAGGTAAAATTCACAGCTAAAATTCATCGTCATATACTGCTTCAAAGTTTGTAATAAGACAACAAACTTCTCCATGAAATTAACAAAACAAATATGTACACAAATTATACCAAATTTTTTATTAATGTTCGAATGGTGCGAAATTAACCTTTATCGCCGCTGCACAAAGTACCGTTGGTTAGTGGCGGTGGCTATTTCGCAGCCTGTGGTGGCAGGGATTAAGTTTAGGTTTCTATTAATTGTTGGAATTATGGAGGGAAGGATAGAGAAAAACGAAAGACTAACCAGCCAGCGATGGTTGGTTAAGATTTCGTCCCTAACACCGACTGCTGAAGGGGAATGCCGATTCATGTTAGGTTTCAGAAAAAGAGAGAGGTATGTGAGAAGGGTTTCCCCCCAGATTGGTCCCTTGGATAGCCCAAGATGAACTCAGATTGATCTCTTACCTGGCTTTTGGCGTTCACTGCCTTTGACGAAGAAGATGGAGAATGAGTTGAGAAGAGGGGGACTCAACTGTAAAGAAGGCAAGAGAACCATACCCAGTTTGACGAAGAAGAAGCGGGAGAAAGAAAAGGGAGATTGCTGAAATTGATTTCAAAGACCAAAAATGACGTCGTTTTTGGTAAGAAAGATTCAAAAAAAATTGCAAAAAGTACATCAAACGGTGTCGTTCCACTTAACCGCATATCATGCAGTCAGTGGGTTACCGCAGAGGAGTCGAACCCCTAATGGGTCGGTCNTATTATCACATGTGTTAGTTTTAATCCAAATGACCTGAAATTTTGCATGCTACATTTTTAAATAATGCTTGATGTGATAATGTAAATTTCGATAAGAAATGGCGGAAGTGCGATTTTTAGAATTCGGGGTCGAAATGTGTAAAAATGGGCCCCTGGTCAATGTGTTTGACCTACTTAATCTTAATTGTGATAATTACGANTCCTACACGGTTTTAAATTTGAACATATCCACAAAATTGTACTAGTCATCCTGATTTGTAATAAATCCTTATCTCTCTCCGTCACTATGAGTGCAAGTTTATGTGTGTTTGTTTCTCTCGATATATATATATTAAATAAAACAGCTTACAATTCAAATATTAAAAGATAAATAAAATAAATNATTAATGTGAGTGATTTTAAAGATTTGAGGAGGCAATATGATCCCTACATCTAATGTACCAGTATGTGAGTAAACGGTGCGGTAACCGAGGTTACCGGGACACTTCGGGTTGAATCATCTTGCATGCATTAATTCATGATCAATTTTTCAATGTGATAANTATATATATATTAAATAAAACAGCTTACAATTCAAATATTAAAAGATAAATAAAATAAATTTTACTATTCGCGGTTGAGATCGTTTTAAATTTTACTTTAAAATTAATCTAACAACTTATATTAACACCTTAAATTTAATAGGAAAAATAAACACCTAAGGATGTGTTTGAAGTGACTTTTTAAAAATATTTTTAGAAATTATTTCTCATAAATACGTTAAAAAAATAGTTTTTAAAACTGTCCCACCATTACCTCTACCGCTACCGCCACGCCTACCACCACCACTGCTGCCATTATCGTTGTCGCCACCACCACCGCCACCACGACCATAACTGTCTCCTACCACCACCACCATTGTCGCCCACTACTTCTCACCCCCACTATAAACTGATACTTAAATTTTTTTATCTCTTTTTTATGTTTGTGATTTGATTTTAAATATGAATACAAATATGTTTATTGTTTACTATTTTTTATTGTTTTGTGACTTCAGGCACAGACAATAACTAGTATATAATAAAGTAGAACGAAGTTTGAATCCAAAAGACAAATGTCCAGATCGTTTTGAAACAAAACATAAACACATCCAACGGACAACGTAATCCCAACATAAAAACATTTCAGATCATCTAAAAAAATTTGATTTAACGGTCTACAGTTAGTCCTGAATTTCTTTTCCCGCCCATGAAGAAGCCTCTTATCATAAGACTCTACATTCCTATCTCTCATACATCTCTATTTTAAATTGTAAAAAGCACAATAATAATTCAGATTGAATTCATTTTAAATTAAATGATTTAAATGTTATATGTTAAAAGTGTATTGTTTGTACCTTGATTTAGGTTGATTTTGTTTAATTTCTAATTTTACTGTAAAACTTTGTATAAAACTAAAAATATTTCTATTAAACACACATAAAATACATAAAATCTCTAAGTTTAGTGTTTCTTTTTCAAAGTTTGATAGTTTAACATTTAACCTCAATAACCGCATACACACCATTACTATAACACAAAAACTAATACCCAAATGGACAATGTCACCATTTTTGGACATATAAATTATTTAGTATATCGATTTTTTCAAAACATTTGGTATAATATTTCATTAAAAACCATTATGTACTTACTATATATTTTTTCATCCTTCTTATTACAAACTAATTCATATTTAGAGTACATTGTAAGTAGATATTTTTATCACGCATCTTAGTACCGATGGTTGATGTTTACTTCTTATTTTTTATTAATGAATGAAGTTTAAATTATCTTTATGATCCATAAATAAAATTATCAAGTTATTATTCATACCAAAAATAAATCACTAATATATGAAAACCTATAGTTCTCAGAAAATTAAAAAAAAAATTCAAAGCCCTAGTTAATTAGCAATTAAAAAAAAGTGACAAATACAAAAACAATAAGATACCAATTGCACCAACAAAAAAATATTCAAAACCAATCTAATCGCTATATGTTGAAATTATTCAAATATCTTATCTTTGTATGTTGAAATTTTATAACTAACATAATACCTTCAGGCACGGACAATGACTAGTATATATATATAATACTTATTATTCGTGTTTAAAGGCACTATACAACAAACAAAAAAATCTTAAATAATTGCCCAAATTCAAAAAGAATGACGTAAAAATATTCATACCAATCTTTGAAAATTACTCGAAATATGTTGTCGACCATATCCTTCGTATTAATAGAACTATCATAAAAATAAAAAATAAAAATCCCCAAAACAACGTTATATATTCAAATGCCTTTGGGAAAAAAAATACTAACATAACCAATTAAAATTTATAATTTTTAAATAATAAATAAAATTTGCTCATTTATAAGACTCATGAATTTATCACCTCTAATATCACTCAATCCAATAACATAACATAATTATAAACTCAACCACCATATTTTCAATCCACCCTATTCTCATGTAATAAATACCTCAAAAAAAAAAAAATACTAACAGAATACAATCAAATTCATAATCTTTAAGCGATAAATAAAATCAACCAAATTTTACTCATTTATAAAACTTATTAATTTATTGTAATTATCACAATTGAACCATAAATGACATAATATAATTATAAATTTAATTACCAAAATGTTCAATCCTTCACATATAAATATACATAGAAACACACCCACTCACATTTCTTTTTTGGTTACTAACAAACCCTGTTAACCAATAACTGTTTTTATTAGGAATACAATAATTAAAATTTTTGAGATAAAATAATAATAAATTAATTTTTAATTAAAAAAGGGTACAAATCAAGGGCATCCCTTGAGTTTTGACAATATTATACGGATACTTCCTTATATTTATAAATAACACAAATGGGGAGGCTTGAATTTTATTGCACGAATACCACCTCTGTCTCCCTTCAATCAATTTTGCTAACGAAAATTGATAATTTTATTCCAAAAAAACTTTATTATGTTTACAATTGTCCTTCTTCAAATTTAGTACCAAAAAAATTTAAAATTTTGATTTAGTAAAAAATTGATATAATTTAGTACTCCAAAAAATTGATTAAATAAAATTTAGTATTAATTCGATAATAATAAAAATTAATTTGATATTAATTCAACAAAGTTGAACATAAATTAGACAAAATAAAATGTCAATTTTTTATAAAATTATATATTAATTTACAATCTAACGTTCATTTCGTGTTGAATATTATTTAGCGTTTATTTTTTATTTACATTAAGTGTTATTTACATGTCGTCAGATATGTAAAAACTTTGAATTAGTTTCATGGAATAAATAATTGCATAGCACGTAGTTTCATCTGTTTTATGGAATAAATCATTACAAAAACAACACAGGGGAAACAAAAAAAAATAATAGCATGAGAGAGAGAGAGTTATATGAGAGATGAGAGTCTCAGAGTTGTAGAAAGAATGAAAGTCCAATTAGAACCATCAAATCAAAACAATTTAAGCCGTGAAAAGTTCAAAAAAAAACAATCTAGTTACTTTACTATATAGATACTACAAATAAAAGGCAACTAAGTGAAAAAATTTTGATTCTCAAATATGCCCTCAATTATTATTGTAAAGTCCATTTAATCTCTGATTCAATTATTAGCATAATTATAATCAATTTAAGTTTTTGATCCCAAGTATTTGGGGACTAAATTTCTAATTGATACATGTGTCAATTATCAATTAAGCTTGGATCACTTTATCGACTCTTTAAGTTCTAAGAATTAATTTTCAATGAATTTGACATCTTTATATTCTCCATTTTTTCACACTACAAAATCGATAAAAACCCTACGAATTCTTTTCTATCAATGATCAATGTGTTAGATATTAACTAAAGACATTCCATTCAAACATCAATATTGTTTTGTTTTTAAGTCCATTTTATTATTTTAGCATTTTTTCTCTGTTGAAGGGAAAGGGCATTCTAATAGAATATGAATCTTGCCCATTTAATTGTTAATGTTTATTAAAGTTATGAATTTTGCAAGACGAAAAGTGATCAACAACTTTAGTCAAGTAGTGGAGATCTAATGACAGACAAAAAGAAGAGTTAGATTGGCATGCAAGTTAGGACTGCAACTTTATAGGTTTCTAATAAAAAAAATAGTCAAAGTATTATTTGGTTTACCCGGGCTATACCCCTATGTATTCTACTCGTATTGTAGCATGAGACCCTCTCGAAAGTAGTTGAAGATCTAAATCTTAATCTTAAATCTCGGGCTAATTGATTCTTAAACTCTATTTGTTAATGGTGAGATTGACACTGAACTCCCAAAGATTGAGGCTAATTTGCTGCAAAAGAAAGCAATGTTCCCATAAGAACGCTTGTCTTGGGGTTTGGGTTTCTGGACTCCTCTAGGTGCACTAGGACCAGGTTTAGCTTTCTTGAATTTGTTCTTCTTAGACTTGCCTTTCGGTTTGCCCGAACGTTCTACCACCTGGACATACTGAACTTGGTATACGTGCAATGCACGTAAACAACAACTAGTATATATATATATATACACATCTACTCAAATATAGAGAGCTAGTGAACTAAAAATGTGGAAGAAGAGAATTTATGAATTAAAAGAGAAGCCGAAAGAAGGAGAAGAAAAAGAAAAGAAGAGGGTACTGGTATTGTAATGAATGAGAAATCCATTTGACGTTAATTTTTCGAAGGATGCCTCTTAATCTTCTTCCTTTTTTCACTTGTCGTCTGTCAGGAGAGAGAAAGAGAGAAAGAGCGGGGGGAGAGAGAGAGAATAGCCCAATTGAGTTCTATCAATTTAAATATCAAATTTACAATAGAGATTTTATTGGCATATCTCCATTGACATGAATTAAGGGATAATAATTTTCAAAGATGGAAAATTAATTTAACCCTACTTTCAAAAAAGGGTTTTCTAGAGTTATTAAAAAATTATGGACTTAACGACTTATTAGTGAGATTAAAATATAACTTATCCCCAAATAAGTTTGAGTGACTGTCTAAACTCATTAAATATCCCGTAAATATGACTCAACTCCAATTTTCACAATTTTAAAAGCCAAACCAAGGTCAGTACTAATAGTCCTTCTATGCTCTGATTTGATTATTTAAAAGAAAAAAATAATGATGAACAAAAATTAAGTCAAGAAAAATACAAAAAGAGAAAGAAAATGACTGTTATTTAAGAAAGTCCTTATCATATTTATGTCAATTAAACTCTGGAACTTTTTTTGTGTCAATTGAGTTTTTGAACTCTCTAATTATATCAATTGAACTCTTAATGTCTGTCTATGTTAGATTGTGTCACTCATGTGACTTTATATTATAAAAAATTAAAATGACTCAATTGACACACAAAAAAAAAGTTCAAGAGCTTAATTAACCCTAGTCATAATTTAAGGGTCATATGTGTAGTTTACTCTAACCATTTGTTTAACATGGGTGACACATTTCGTCACTTTCTTTTAAAAAATCTGACAAAATCAGACAAAAGGGATCAATTGACATAATTAGAGGATTCATGGCTCAATTGAAATAAAAAAAAAAAATTTAAAGACTTAATTGATACAAGAGTCATAATTTGAGTGTTATATGTAAAATTTATATACTCAAAAAACCCTTAATAAAGCCAAAAAAAGTTGATTAATAAAGACATTATTAATTAGTATAGTATGGCTCACAACACTCGCTATTCGTTGTACCAAAATTTGATAATGTCACTGAGCAAGTCACAAGCAAAGGTAGTGAAATTCAAAATAGTTTGTAAAAGGGTCATTGCTGTCATAGTACGCTCCCACGGTATTGACTGTGGTCAGATTGCCCAAATGTGCACTTTATCATGGTTAAACTTCATAGAATTAACCACCTACCCAAGTTATGTGACTCGGACGCAGTTTCATAGAATGATATCAGTGTATTATGCATAAAATACTAAATTAATAAGTAAAAATAAACACATGATAAATTAAGGTTGGTATCGTAGCATCAGTGTCGATCACTACGTCTCGAACAACTTAGTTTTTTTTTTTTTTTTGATCAAATAACTTAGTTCAGTTGCATATAACTTTACTAAAGTTTTTTTCCCGCTCCGGTCTTTTCTCTCTCTAGTTTTGCCATGTGGAAACTAATGGTGCGTAAAATTAGTTTGCACACCACCTATCAATCAAGTAATATAAAATACAGTAAAGTAGAGGGAGAGACAAGACAAAGTTTATAATGGTTTGATCAATATGATCTACGTCCACTTTAAATGGCAAGGGTCGCCGATGTTTTATTAACTCCGGTGTATAAGGAGAGCAAAAAGTTACAAGTTTTGATAGCGAGAGAAGAGAATTATGCTCAAATGAGTGAATGGCCCTCAAGTGTTGATGTGACTTATAATTTATAGTGGTTTTATGTAGTAATTGAATAGTTAGTCTGGCGATCATAACGGGTTGAAACCGTTTAATAATCATAACGGATTAGGATGATTTTAACAGTAATTAAATAGTTTGACGACCTCTCCTCTCTTCAACGGGCAAGGAAGTTATAATGCTCTCCAAAGGACATGGTCAAAGGATGAGGAAAGATTGACTCTCTCCAAGCGGCGAGGGTGAAGCTCCTGGATACTCCCTTGGTGCCGTAGCTCCTTGATGGGCTTGACTGGCTTGGACCCTTACTCCAAGGTGGTATAGGAGACTCTTGTATAACCCTTACTCCAGAGTGGTAGAGGAGACTTTTGAATGATCCTTGTGTGCTCCCTGTTGATGTAGTTCCTTGAGCTTGATCAGGAGAACCACATTGGGCTGGATTTGATGGATCTCTTGAAATTGGACCTTTAACTCGGATCAGGCTTATCGCATGAGTTGGACCTTTGGGCTTGGCCCATCATTTGTCCCCCAATGCCCTGCATATAACGAAACTTGGAAATGAGGGCATTCAGTTTGAGTTTGAATTTTCGGCTGATCAGCATAACTGAAAAAACTTCAGGAGGCCAAAACATATGCTTTTAAACATTTTTTGGGCTTTTAACAATATCAATCATAGCTAAAGGCTTTATGTCTTATAGGGCTTGGCGAGAGCTTCGATTTGATATGCTATGGACCCAATTTGGAGTAACGAACGGAAAGTTGCAGTCAAAATAAAGAGCAGGGAGTTGAGCACACGGTTTTGGGCGAGCAGGTAGCGTCTTAAGCGTGCTGGCAACATCTTGGGCGAGCAGCTAATTTTTTTTTTTGAAAAAACTTCAGGAGGCCAAAATAATTGTTTCTGAGCCTTTTTTGTACTTTTTACAGAGTCTTTCGAGATGATCAAGTGAGTCATTTGTACTGTCGAAAGTTTCTATCGATGACATTTTAAACTTTTGGGAAAGTGGATAGTTCACCACATTTAGTATGAAGGGTGTGCCAATTCGCCTTATTGGGTAATCGATGGTTTCGGGTCTTTGTGCCTTTATGGCGTTAAAAACGTTGCCTAGCTGATTCTGCAGTTCTTTGATTTTTTTGTCCGAGTGGTTGAGAGCTCCTTTGTAATTGTCATGAAAATGGTTCTCATGCTCCACACGTTGGTTTTTCCCCTCATCCTCTTGGAAATGTGAGTCTCCACCATGAGAAGAAGGAGCTCAAAGAGGAGGTGGAGGTCCCTCATGGTGGGCTCCTCTAAGTGGAGCGCCTAAGTGGGGAGATCCTTGACGCCGAAAGCATGGAGCTCCTCTAGCTTGAGGTCCTTCGGGTTGTGCTTCTCCTTGTTGTCCATTGAGCATAAGTTGTATGATTTGTTGATTCTAGGCTATAAGCTACTGCATTGTGTCCAGAATCTATTGTGCATTTGGGACGGGATTGGCAGGTGAAGGAACATCCTCCTCCTTTGGTGCTGGATTGTCTTTAGGCTGATTCATAGATCTGGTGGTGATCACAATTGATTTTGGTAGTTATCTCAATTGAATCAGCAAAGAAATTGTTTATGTGAGAATTTTGTCTTTTTCCACATACGGCACCAAATTGATGATGCACAAAATTAGTTTGCACACCACCTGTCAATTGAGTAATATAAAATGCAGTAGAGTAGACAGAGAACGTGAATTTAAAAATTAAATTAGATAATTATAATTATTAATTTTATTATGGACCCCAGTATTTATTGGAACTCAATACTTATTGAATGATTGTAATTATTACGTTTAATTTTTAAATTTATATAACATTATTCTTATGAAAAAATATTATAAAAATAATTGATTTAGTTGAAAAAGAAAGAGGGTCATAGTCATAGATTTATGGTTCATAGACTAAACTTGTCAATTGCACACAAATCGAGTAATAAAATTAAGCATCTCTTTAACAAGAATAATAATAATAATAATAATGTTAACTTAGTGTGAAATACAAAATTACTCCATTTTTATATGACATAGACATTGTGTATGAATTCTTTTAGAATTAAAAAATTCCTACTTGTATAGATGTGGGTAGCATCTGAATAGAGTTGATTTCTAGTTCATCGGCTATAAAAAAAAAAAAAAAAATTAGTGCCATATCATCTGATACAATTTATTAAATAAATCTAAATTATATATATTGATCATTTCTCTGCATAATCCAAAATGACAGGATGAGATCGCCACAAATTAGTCCTTAACATTGGTACATGGTCACGAGTCTGAAACACCAGCTGCTCCCAGTACATTACTCTTGGTACTAAAGAAACATAAGATTCAGTTGCGTACATGTGTGCACCTAATTCAAACCCATACCCATGCATGAGGTTTGGTTTGGTCACTGGTTTTGAGCGGCCGTTCCTTCAACAACCACAATTCCATCCCTCTCTATTCTAAAGTTGAGTGTCCAACTGCCAACAGGTTCCCCAACGTGCACTGCCGAATGCACCTCCCCTCCCTCCGTCTTCCCCTAGTCGGTCATTGTCCTGAATTTGAATTTTTTCTGCCTAGAATACCCTCAAGCTCAAATTAATATAGTTGATCGTTTTTGGTATTCTTTATAACCACGAAATTAGCAGTTGTTGTGTGATAAAAACAAAGATTGGTCTATTATAATCCCATTTTTAAGATTATATCTTCTTCTTTTTTTTTCTTTTTTGTCCACTTTATAATATTCTTCTTTTTTTTTTTTTTTGAATTTGTGACTGGTTCAAAGTTTGATCTAATTAAGTAATAAAAATACATTATGCTTGTTATAGTTGGACATAGAAAATATATAATAAATGGTAACATATGTAGTCGATGAATCAAATGATATGGGTCCATTGTGAACTATAGTTAACCCGCTCTCAAAGGAAAATGTTAAATAAACTTAAAAATAATTGACTTAAAAATTTAACTTGATGAATCACTACTATTATTGAATAGATAATTGGTCTTAATAAATATTGAGACTTACAGTTAAATTAATAAAAAATATAATAGTCCCATCGTCAAACCAGATTTTTAATCCAATTTTTTAAATCTGTGTAACATCGCTCTCCCCAAAAACCAAAAGAAAGAAAAACCATAAAAATATTGTTGGCAAACCCACCCTTGAGGAAATTGATTTTAGGTACTGGCGCAATGGCTGCCTGGTTATTATGGGGAGAAGTCTGTTACCCTTTCTCCTTGGCCTTCTATTTATAACAACATGAGCTAGCCTGGGTTCTCGGCCAATCTCAAGCAAACCGAGGAGTAAAGAGAGAGTCCGTGCATTTGGATTGCATCCTCCTTATAATGTTTCTTGCTCAAATGAGTGTTCCAACGGCAGTGGCATTCTATGCACCCAAACTTAACTTTCTGAAGCTGGTTTATGACCTTTCATATATAGCTAAAACACACACACACAAGCATACCTATACAGTATGTACATATACATATATACGAGTGTAATATATATTGGTGGTAGGCACTGAAGTTTCTTCGTGCCTCATTCTGGCAAATTATCGGTTGATTGAGTGTTCATCAAAATGGGTTTAGTTCTTCTTAAATTGTTCTCTTTGTATAGTGCTGGTGCATGGTGCTTCTGTTTCTTAGACGCTCATTTGGGCAAGCAATATTAAAACTGGAGGGTTATGGGACTATGTATGGTCCTTTGCATCTTCCTGCTGAAAAGTTCTCCCCATCTTCAGCCCATGAATCAGATAAGTTCCTTCACTTTTCTCAATACCTGGGATCCAGCTGATAGGTTTTTAATGGTCTGATTAAAGCACTCCAAGCTTTTAAATTCACAGTCCCAACAAATAAAACAAAAANTATATATACGAGTGTAATATATACTGGTGGTAGGCACTGAAGTTTCTTGGTGCCTCATTCTGGCAAATTATCGGTTGATTGAGTGTTCATCAAAATGGGTTTAGTTCTTCTTAAATTGTTCTCTTTGTATAGTGCTGGTGCATGGTGCTTCTGTTTCTTAGACGCTCATTTGGGCAAGCAATATTAAAACTGGAGGGTTATGGGACTATGTATGGTCCTTTGCATCTTCCTGCTGAAAAGTTCTCCCCATCTTCAGCCCATGAATCAGATAAGTTCCTTCACTTTTCTCAATACCTGGGATCCAGCTGATAGGTTTTTAATGGTCTGATTAAAGCACTCCAAGCTTTTAAATTCACAGTCCCAACAAATAAAACAAAAAACTTCCAAATTCATCGGATTAAATCTAGCTGCTGTATAAATTGAGATCAAATGGATTTCACTGTACGATCTTTTAATTAGCCTGTGTCTTTTGCTTTTCCTCAGTAGCTTTGGCGCCATACACAAGGGACGAACTTTTCGATTGCTTATTGCTAAAGATCTCATGTATAGAGCAAATGGAGGTACAGTGTCAGAATGTTANTATTTTTTATCACATAAAGGGAGAGAGAGAGAAAGTGAGTGGGAGTAAATGAGTTGATTTTTGAGTATTTTTTTATTTTTAACTTTTTAATGTTATGTATTGGATTATAGGCCCAAATTATTGAAATAAAAATTTTGATTAGATTTAATTTTTTGAGGTTTTTTTGTAGGGTTTAAAATTTAAAGAATTTAATTTTTTTGTGGCCTAATGATGTACCTACAACTAAACTAAACTATCAAATTACCCCAATTAAAGTTAAAAAATATTGTGTCCATTACAATTTAATCACTTATTTGATTTTTTAGTTTTATTTCAATAGATAGTATAATTGCATATTAATTATGATTTTTAAGAAAAAATTAAATATTTATTTTTAATTTTATTTCAATAAATGATATAATAGAACATGAATTTTGATTGTAAACAAATAGAGTTTAAACAATTTTTTAATTTTATTTAAAAACACAAATTTAATATGCTCGACTCAATTAACAGTCTTATACATAATAAAAATCTATTAGGCCATTCTAACGCTAACTCGAACTTAAATTTAAGTAAAAATTTTGATTTGTTATGAATATTTCAAATGAGTAAAATTAAATTTATACTCAAATATTTTTAAAAATTTCGCTTATTGTCCGAAGAGTTCATTTCTTCAGGATTTCAATAGAAGACTTATTGTGTTTATAGTTTCATTCACATGGAGGGGAGGGATTGCACTTGTCCTATTGAAATTTTTTAAATTGAGATTTCTGTTTTCTGGCGCCTCTCTCAATACTCCATCGACCCCCACAATTGATTACTCCACGAAATCAAACAGAAATCTACATAAATTTCATTTGAAAACCAATTAAACTCACCTTCGAATTCTAAATAAATATTTATTTATGGAGAGAGGTAAACAGTGATGTAGATGTAGGGTTAGAAACTAGATTTATGGAAGCTGACGAATGCTGTTGATTTTTATAACTTCCATGGCGTGTCGTGTGGTGGTGACGGACAGGAACGAAGGAGGCTGATGGTTTTGGCCGGAACCCTTGTGTTCTCAAAATTTAAATATAAAATTATACCTTTTTTGTCGAAGAAATTGGACGTATTTCTCGTACATTCATCTATATTATATAGAGCTTTTTTTTACCGGCTTTATAGGGTTTAATTGTCAATTCATCGCAATGGTTGAGTGGCAGCGATATCTTCGAGGACTAATCTCAACTTACATTTCAAAAAATTGCTTAAATTTTAATTTATATCTTTAAAGTTTAAAAATAATAATTAATACCCTAAAAGACATAAATTCATTAAATATTAATGTGCACCTAAA
The DNA here is from genome assembly GCA_963454935.2 of Ilex paraguariensis. Lineage (NCBI taxonomy): Eukaryota > Viridiplantae > Streptophyta > Magnoliopsida > Aquifoliales > Aquifoliaceae > Ilex > Ilex paraguariensis. The sequence continues at coordinate 391,231 of CAUOFW020001591.1, forward strand.
ATTAACTTTGTCCATTTTACCGTTAAAAAGTTTGGACTAATTATAAGTTCAGATAAAATACTTCAAACATCGGAAACGACTCCGATGTCATTGAGTTCTTTCCTCTCTATTCCCCCCCCCCCTTTTTGGAATTTATTATCAAATTACATTTCTTTTCTAACTTATTTTTTGGAATTTATTACCAAATTACATTTCTTTTCTAACTTATTTACCAAGCTTTTTAAAAACGGATTTAATAACTCTGTCTTTACATTAACAAAAGTGGATTCGACGATCCCGATTTGAAAAAAAAATTTAAAAAATTGGACACTGTAAAAAGCATGTTACTAACCACGCTTTAAACACGTATTTTACGCAAAACTAGAACAGAGATAGATGGANATTTACATTAACAAAAGTGGATTCGACGATCCCAATTTGAAAAAAAAAAAATAAAAAATTGGACACTGTAAAAAGCATGTTACTAACCACGCTTTAAACACGTATTTTACGCAAAACTAGAACAGAGATAGATAGAAAGTTTGCTGGAAAGTTGTTTTGTTTACGGCATGGAGTCTGAGCCCGATACAGCCAGCTAATGGCAGTTTCATTGTAGTCCATGGAACAAAGGAAGAGGGCGTAATCTTCGACGTTCATATCGTATATGAGATCAGGGACTATGGCTTTGTTAGGATCTACATGACCACCACCATAATCAAATGGGTCGGCCTTCTTGTGTGGAGCTCCCTCAGCAGTAGCACATTGATCATATCCATACTTGGCAGAGGCTGGGTGCAGGAGTCAAAAAGAAAGAATGAGAGAGTCAGAGGCGTTAACATGTTCAGATGAGTAACTCAAACCCATGAAAGCCACTAATCTTTTCTGTATAAAATCAAATTATGGGCGAGGCATAGGAAGCATTCCCTCCCCATATTTTCAACTACTAGATTGTTGGAATAATTAAACGGGGCAATCTAGTACATGTAACTTACCTGTGGTAACCAGGGCAGACTTAATCGCACTAAGGCTCCATCCGGGATGGATGGCTTTGAGCAGAGCAACAATACCAGATATATGGGGACAAGCCATGGAGGTTCCAGATTCAATTTTGAACTCAAGTGGAAATAGTTCATTTGGACTGACATCAGGCGGTCAGGTAGAAGAAGAAGGGGGCCAGGACGCCAAGATATGAACCCTAGGAGCCGCAATGTCAGGCTGCACAGCATTTTTAATTGCAGTTAATTGGAATAGTGAGGAAAAATGAAAATTGTTGGCAAAACTGGGTAAAAAAGCTCAAAACGTGTGTTTACTAAGCACGCTTTTTCCGCTGCGCAATTTTATTTTTTTTTTAAAGTGGCGTTGTTGAATTCACTTTTTAACAAAAACGGGGATGATGAATCTATCTGACTTTTAGCAAAAGTGGGGTTATTGAATCCGTTTTTTTAACAAAAATGGGGTTATTGAATCCATTTTTTTTAACAAATCGAAGTTACCGAATCCATTTTTAAAAAATATCGTAGTTTGGTAAATAAATTTAAAAATGCTTTATTTTGATAATTAAGTTAGAAAAAAGCTGTATTTTGGTAATAAGTTCCCTTTTTTGGGAGGGGGTTTATTTCTTTGCGAAATTGTAAGATCCACATTTTTCTTGCTCTTTAGGTCCCACTTTTTAAAAACAATGTTGGCTTATTGTCTTTGGTTATGAACATTTCAAGATGANATTTTTTTTAACAAATCGAAGTTACCGAATCTATTTTTAAAAAATATCGTAGTTTGGTAATGGTAAATAAATTTAAAAATGCTTTATTTTGATAATTAAGTTAGAAAAAAGCCGTATTTTGGTAATAAGTTCCCTTTTCTGGGCAGGGGGTTTATTTCTTTGCGAAATTGTAAGATCCACATTTTTCTTGCTCTTTAGGTTCCACTTTTTAAAAACAATGTTGGCTTATTGTCTTTGGTTATGAACATTTCAAGATGAGGTGGGTTGAAGGCGGGTGATATGCTTTGATCTCCAAGTCTAAACTGGCATAAACTTTCTTTTCAAATTTTTCCTTTTCTGAAATATGGCAGTGAGGAAATGAGAAATAATTAGCACTTCCCTTTGTAGTGTAGACCCCCACTTTCCATCATTTTTATTTCGGGTTTTTTGTTTCGTTCTTCTTTTTNAAGATAATAGTGATACACCGAGTACAGATACTAAAGCACTGATGGGACCTGTATTCAGCACCATTGTTTATGAGGAGGAATCTGGAAATGAATTGTAAGATTCTTAGAACTTCTAAATGTTGAGGTCTATTATCATTCAGGGTTTGTTTTACATGTTCGAGGCCTTGATGTGGTTATATTAAAATGGTCATCTCCACCTGACTCTGACACTATGTCGAGAAAAAGAATGAATTTTTGACTTAATATATTGTATTGCTGAATTCATTTTGGTCTGCCTAGGGAATGTCAGTTTAATTTTTGAACAACAGCCTGTGAATATCTGAATCAGTTCCTTATCAAGTTTCTCAAGGAAAACAAACTCTGAGGGGGATTTTTGTTAGGGTTTGGGTGTGTGGAGGGAAGAGAAATTGTTGTGCAGTTCGTAAGTTTTTTGTTCTCGTTTATTTTTCTTTCAGAAAATTGGATGCGATACATGTCTTTGCAAGAGAAGGAGATGTGGAGAATCTACTGAAATGTATTGAAAGCTGTGTTTCATTGAATCAAAAGGGTTTGTTACTTCTTATTTATTAACATTTATGTCCGGTTAGGAGCTCCACTGAGATTTTATAAGCATTATGACCTGTAGTTGAGAGGATGAATCGTACTCAATGGAGTTAATTTTTCCTATCTGTATCATGGTTCATGGTCACGGTATTGGTCATCGACTCGGAGAGCTCTGAGACACATTGATTGTAGTGCGGTATCGGATAATACAACCTAAAAGAATATGTTGAATTTGACGAGAGATTCAGGTCATACTGTGACGTCTCGGAACCGTATCGACTGATTTGGTGATAATAACTCAGCGACACGGGATTGAGTTAGATACAACTTGGACTTTTGGTCCAATGATACTTCTTGTCTTATAAAAACTGTCTTTTTTGAGGTCAAATGTTCAAATCCTCCTCCCCTCCCAAAGGAAAAGAATAGAACTCTTAAGAAGCGTACTTGAAAATCTCAGTCTTGGCAAACAGAAATATTGGTTTAGTTGTNGTGTCTCAGAACCGTATCGACTGATTTGGTGATAATAACTCAGCGACACGGGATTGAGTTAGATACAACTTGGACTTTTGGTCCAATGATACTTCTTACCTTGTAAAAACTTTATTTTTTTGAGGTCAAATGTTCAAATTCTCCTCCCCTCCCAAAGTAAAAGAATAGAACTTTTAAGAAGCGTACTTGAAAATCTCAGTCTTGGCAAACAGAAATATTGGTTTAGTTGTTCACATCCAATCAGTGGAGTATGGCGAGGAATTTAAGTACGTCTCAGCTAGTTTGTTGTATTATTGAATTGGAGTGGTAAAGATAGGAACTCACCCATAAACCTTTGGATGGTTTCATTAATAAGCGTGTTGGTGACGGATCAAGATGGAACACGGCCACACAGTATGTGGCTAACCTTAGTTGCATGTNACCTTGTAAAAACTTTATTTTTTTGAGGTCAAATGTTCAAATTCTCCTCCCCTCCCAAAGTAAAAGAATAGAACTTTTAAGAAGCGTACTTGAAAATCTCAGTCTTGGCAAACAGAAATATTGGTTTAGTTGTTCACATCCAATCAGTGGAGTATGGCGAGGAATTTAAGTACGACTCAGCTAGTTTGTTGTATTATTGAATTAGAGTGGTAAAGATAGGAACTCACCCATAAACCTTTGGATGGTTTCATTAATAAGCGTGTTAGTGACGGATCAAGATGGAACACGGCCACACAGTATGTGGCTAACCTTAGTTGCATGTTACTACCAGCCAGGCTTTGCTCGACTTTTATTGTTATTACCCTTACAGTGTCAATATCCCTATTCGTCCTTTGTTCTCTGACTGCTCTATGTGTGTTCAAAGAGGTTGAGTGACACCTCGATGTAAGCATTTTCATGGATTCAACAATAATGGACACCCTCTGACACAGTTCTTTTGAAATTGTTGCAGATAGTGAGGGCCGGACCCCATTGCACTAGGCTGTAGACCGTGGTCATCTTAGCAATACAAAATTACTTACAAGCAGGAATGCTGATATAAATGCAAAGGTAATTTAAACATCGGTATGTTGATTGCTATAAGTTAGTGACTGATTATGTTGCTTGTTATTACAGACACCTTTATGTGTTTGGACGCTGATAGAGATGGTTTATCTCATACACATGCTTTTGCAAGATGCCATTATGATTAGTACAAGTATATATCTCCGGAACAAATAAATTTCACGATTACCTTGCCATTTGATCATAAAAATCTCTCTTCTCGGTGTGTGGCCGTGTGGGCGCGCACATACGTGCCTATGTTTGGGTGAGTAACTGTGAGGAATTACTTATTGTAACAATCCTTTTCTCTAAAAGAAAAGGAGGAGGATTGGCTAGAACATTTTTGAAACAAAAGCATTAGTTGATTCAAGAATACATGTATACGTGAATATATTGTCTTTTGCAGCCTTCGAATGAGCAAAGCAACTATTTGCCATTTTCNGGTATGTTGATTGCTATAAGTTAGTGACTGATTATGTTGCTTGTTATTACAGACACCTTTATGTGCTTGGACGCTGATAGAGATGGTTTATCTCATACACATGCTTTTGCAAGATGCCATTATGATTAGTACACGTATATATCTAGGGAACAAATAAATTTCACGATTACCTTGCCATTTGATCATAAAAATCTCTCTTCTCTTCTCAGTGTGGGCGCGCACATACGTGCCTATGTTTGGGTGAGTAACTGTGAGGAATTACTTATTGTAACAATCCTTTTCTCTAAAAGAAAAGGAGGAGGATTGGCTAGAACATTTTTGAAACAAAAGCATTAGTTGATTCAAGAATACATGTATACGTGAATATATTGTCTTTTGCAGCCTTCGAATGAGCAAAGCAACTATTTGCCATTTTCTATTTAAAAATTTTTGTTCTATTTTCTGGCAAGCGACACCATCATACCATAGTGGCAACATTATGGGCTTATGTGAATTTAGTTAAATGGGTGAACTTGTATGCAGCAAAGTTTGTTGCCACAGCAGTGATCATTTTCAAATAGAATTAGCATTTAGAGTTGCGCAAGTGCAAAAGTTTGATCTTGCTCTGTTTATAGGAAGCTTTTGTACTGAGATATTTTCGTAGAACATGGGCTTTATTTATGTGGCATTGGTGATCGTGGTATAGCACTCTGTATCCTGGAAGGGTTTTATTTTTTTGACTTTTCCCCTGATATTTGTAGCTTGTAAATATTTAGTGCTACTGAACGAAAATGAAGTTAAGTTTTGGATTTTCTCATCTCGAATTTTGTTGATTTTCTTGTATATGGTTTGTTTGCAGGACAATGATGGCCAAACACCATTGCATTATGCTACTGTTTGTGAGAGAGAAGCGATTGCAGAGTTCCTAGTGAAGCAAAATGCTGACACTGGTATAAACGATAATGATGCAACACTCCCCTGGTGATCTCTGTGAGCTTAACTGGCCTTGGATCCATCCTGTGGCCAGCTTTACTGACCGCTGATTAATTCTGTGTCCCTCTCCTTCCCTACGATGGAATCATCATCTATAATCTCTGCTGGATGTACATGCTGTATTTTTATTTAACACTCACTCGGCCCTTTCTCGAACTTGCATAATATATTAACAACTAGGGCTAATTTCACTTTACACTCTATAAGATATTTTGATTTTTAATTTGTACCCTCAAATATTAAAAAACTCAATTTGCATCTTTAATGTTATGAATTAGTAGTAATGTGGATTTTGTCCAAACTGTCGTTTAGTTTTTTGTCATAAATTAAAGTCAATGAATTACAAGTGCTTATGTTCATCGCTGTAGATCTTTCTCTACGATCAANCTTAATGTTATGAATTAGTAGTAATGTGGATTTTGTCCAAACTGTCGTTTAGTTTTTTGTCATAAATTGAAGTCAATGAATTACAAGTGCTTATGTTCATCGCTGTAGATCTTTCTCTACGATCAATTTGACATCGTTTTATGTATCAAAAATAATGTTTATTAATCAAATAGAAGCTAAATTTATAATGTACAATTCACATGAGGTGTCAACATTCTATGAATTTATAGATAAGCTTATGATGGAAGGTTTTTGCAATTTACATATTTCAATTTATGATGGAAAATTGAATAATAGTTTGGGTAAGATTCACATTGTTACCAATTTATAACATTAAGGGGTATAAATTAATATTTTTAATGTTTAAAGATGTAAATTAAGAATCAAAACATCTTTCAAGGTGGAAAGTGACATTAAAGTATATTAGCATTCTTTTCCACTTTTGGTTTGAAATGGAATGCATTTGATTCAGTGTAAAGTTCATGCCGACCCTAACATTTGGCGTAATTATTTGATATCCCTTTACGTTTTATTTACAGATATCTGAATTTCATTTTCTGTTCTAACAAATTTTATCCAGTCAAATCCTTTATTCAAAAATCCCTTTGCTTATAGATCCTTGCTGTCACCTTCACCTGTGGAAAAATAGTTTAGACAATAATTTTGAATTCATTACGAAGTTTCAAGCAATGTGCTGCGGTCTAAGAAATTCGATCACTTTTCTTTTTTTTTTGAACAGGGACAAATTCAATCACTTCAATAGCAGAGAAGTTAGAAAGTTTTCGTTCAGAAATTGATAGATATTTTTATATGTATCTTCCAAAAATGGAAAAGAGGGAGAAAAACAAACCACCATGAAGTGATCTTCTCCCACCCAACTCGTGTTTGTTTTCTCCTNCTCGTTCAGAAATTGATAGATATTTTTATATGTATCTTCCAAAAATGGAAAAGAGGGATAAAAACAAACCACCATGAAGTGATCTTCTCCCACCCAACTCGTGTTTGTTTTCTCCTGTCTTTGCCGCCAAATCCATTAGAAACAATACATTAACTAACCAGCATCTCTCTATCCTAAAACTAACATCTATTTGCACAAATTGAGAGTGACTTGTTATCCTTCTACAGCTCGTCGTTTGAATCATCGTCTTCCTCTCCTGATCCACCGCCAGGGGCTCCGCCAGACCTCTGATAAACAGCGGTGATAATTGGGTTGCACACAGACTCCACTTCCTTCAGCTTTTCCTCATAATCCTCCTTCTCAGCATTCTGATTGTCATCCAACCATTCAAGGGACTCCTTAACTGCTGTCTCAATCTTCTCCTTCTCGTCAGACTCTAATTTGTCAGCAAGCTTATCCTTGTCATTCACCTGGGTCTTCATGTTGTACACATAAGTCTCCAAGCTATTTCTGGCGTCAATTTTCTCTTTCACCTTCTTGTCTTCCTCAGCGAACTCCTCAGCTTCCCGAACCATGCGTTCAATCTCCTCCTGACTCAGTCGACCCTTGTCGTTGGTGATTGTAATCTTCTCAGATTTGCCCGAGGCCTTGTCTTCGGCCTTGACATTTAGGATACCATTGGCATCAACCTCAAATGTTACTTCAATCTGAGGGGTTCCTCTGTTCAAACAAATGATTGAAATCTAGTCAGTTAAGGAAGAGGATACTTCAAATAGAAAGCTCTAGATTGATTATAAAAAAATAAAAACCTTGGAGCTGGAGCTATCCCAGTTAAATCAAACTTCCCAAGCAGCCTGCAGTCCTTTGTCAGGCTCCGTTCTCCTTCAAAGACCTGTCATTTAGTACTTGTTTAAATCAGAACAGACACTATAACCCAGTTCCAGACAAATCCGGATAGGGTCGGTGTTCATATATAATAATTTTATGCTTACAAAAACTTTTACAAAAAAATGTTTTTACCAAATAAGTTGGCAACTCTATATCCAATCAAAAATATTGTCTAGCATTTAGTGAGTCCAAGACTGATATGGAGATACAACTCATTGTAAAACCCCTTTTTGGTAAAAATTTTAGTATGCATAGTTTTTTCCATATAATAAAGTCAAATGCGTCCTATGCTTCCCACCATGTACACTCGTCAAATCTGTAATTCAACAGTACGCANGTGATATGGAGATACAACTCATTTGGTAAAACCCCTTTTTGGTAAAAATTTTAGTATGCATAGTTTTTTCCATATAATAAAGTCAAGTGCGTCCTATGCTTCCCACCATGTACACTCGTCAAATCTGTAATTCAACAGTACGCAGTACCTGAATAGAAACAATTGTCTGTTGGTCTTGGTAAGTGGTGAAAACTTGAGATTTTTTGGTCGGAATGACGGTGTTTCTAGGGATCAGCTTGGTCATCACACCACCAACGGTTTCAATACCAAGAGTAAGCGGGGCCACATCCAAAAGGAGGATATCTGGTTGGAATAATAAGATGCAGTAGTCAGTATATCAAAATTTCACCTTACTCTTGCAAGCTTTGTAACAAAAATTAACTATCAAACCTCAACCAAAAAGGGCATACAAAGATAATACCTTTGGTTTCATCACCACCTTCTCCACTCAATATGCCTCCTTGTACAGCAGCACCAAAAGCAACTGCCTCATCGGGGTTCACACCCTTGTTCGGCTCCTTCCCATCAAAAAAGTCCTTTAGGAGCTGTTGAACCTTGGGAATCCTTGTGCTTCCACCAACAAGAACAATTTCATCAATCTGACGCTTCTCCAATCCAGCGTCCTCCATGGCCTTCTTAACAGGCCCCATGGTCTTTCTAAATAGATCATTGTTCAACTCTTCAAAACGAGCCCGAGTGAGTGGTTCAGAGAAATCCACACCATCAAAAAGAGATTCAATCTCTACACGCACTTGATGCTGACTACTCAAAGCTCTTTTGGCTCGTTCACTTTCTCTCCTCAGCTTCCCAAGAGCTCTGTTGTCCTTACTAATGTCCTTTCCATGTTTCTTCTTGATCAATTTAATAAAGTATTCCATGATTCTCTGATCAAAGTCCTCACCTGCAGAGTAAATAAACCAACATACGTCATGCCTGAAACTTCTAGTCCCATGCAAACTTCAATTTCCACCCAAGCCATATAAAATGCAATCCATAATAATAATTAGAAAGCCAATCATAGGCTTTGTTATTTAGTTTAGACCAGATATCACCAAGATATACCACTGCATGATCTATAAAATTTTCCAACTCAAATGTTGTGTCAATAGATGAATCTTTCATCATTCATCATTTTTCCTCAAATTATTCTTTGGAAACTGGGGAATCTATGCAACTACAAAAAGTAACAAATGGCCACTATGGGCGCAACTAGGTTCCTTACCTCCCAGATGAGTGTCTCCATTTGTGGCAAGAACCTCAAACACACCATTGTCGATGGTCAAGATACTGACATCAAATGTACCACCACCAAGATCAAAGACAAGGATGTTTTTCTCGCCGCCTTTCTTGTCCAACCCATAGGCAATGGCTGCTGCAGTTGGTTCATTAATAATTCTTGCAACATTCAGTCCAGCAATTACACCAGCATCCTTGGTAGCCTGCCTCTGGGCATCATTAAAGTAAGCTGTAGAGTCCACACAAGAGGAAACAAATCAATGTCAAGACTGATATAGCATTCTTATTTAAATAGAAGTTCTGAATAAAAACTGATCAGTCTACCAGGAACAGTTACGACTGCATCTTTGATTTTCTTTCCAAGATATGCTTCAGCTGTCTCCTTCATCTTTGTGAGAATCATGGCGCTAATCTCCTCTGGACTGAAGATCTTGGTCTCCCCATCTTTAATCTGTACTTGTATGTAAGGCTTCCCATCCTTATTCACAATCTTGTAGGGAACAAGCTTCATGTCCTTTTGAACCTCTTTGTCGTCAAATCTATTACAAATTTAAGTTAAGAGTCATGATAACTGATAGAATTATTTGCCACGCATATAAATTAATAGAAACGAAAAGAACTAGATATTACTTTCTCCCAATAAGTCTCTTGACATCGAAGATGGTTCTCTCGGCATTAACCGCTGCCTGATTCTTTGCTGCCTCGCCGATTAATCTCTCACTATCAGTGAAGGCCACCCATGATGGGGTAATCCGGTTACCTTGGTCATTAGCTATGATCTCAACATGCCCATTCTTGTAAACACCAACACATGAATACGTCGTACCAAGGTCTATCCCAATAACTGTTCCCAATTTTGTGGCTTCCTCTTTCGCAATAGAAATTGCAAATAAGCATCCTGTTAACAAATAAATCATCAGCTATGAATCCAACTTGTAAAATGAACAACACCTGAAAGTCTTTATATTTTGGGCTGGTCTCATGAAATTTTTGTGATACATATCAACTATATATAAAAATTATTGCAGATCTGTACACAACAAAAACTACAACCACACTGAGCCACTCCTTACACAGTTGCACTCCAAAAATAACAAATTACAGTCTTTCAATCCTCTGTTTTCAAATACTTATTTCCAACACATTTCATATTTTCAAAATTCAAACTAATTATTCGCAACACATCTTAATCATGCAATAATGGCCTATATTAGTAAACAAGGCCCCAAATAATTTGGTCCCATAAGAAAACAAAGGAGCCAATTTTATTTTTTTTCTTATAAAAAAATAATTCAGACCAAAAATTCAATAACATAAAAAATAAGACCAAAAAAGACCCCAAAACTATGAGCAAACAAAAAAAACTAAAGACTTAAACAACAAACAGTGGTGTTGTAGGTTCACTTTCAACAATCAAGCTCCTCTCTCTCTCTTAAAAAGTGCCATTAGCAACAATCAACCATAAACCCTCCCCCTCTCCTTCTCTGGTCAAAGNCAAAAAAGACCCCAAAACTATGAGCAAACAAAAAAAATTAAAGACTTAAACAACAAACAGTGGTGTTGTAGATTCCCGTTCAACAATCAAGCCCCTCTCTCTCTCTTAAAAAGTGCCATTAGCAACAATCAACCATAAACCCTCCCCCTCTCCTTCTCTGGTCAAAGAGTACAATAAGCATCTCTAATTATGCTAAGCTCATATTATGTTCTCTGATATAAATAGTGTATTTGTAATTATTTTGCTGCTTATATATTTTAAAATTACCGTAACTAAAAAGCAAGTGTATGGACATAAAAAACTATAAAGGATAAAGAAATTTAAAAAATTATTGAATCTCCTAAAAGATCTCTTGCTAAATATGTTACTAATAACAAATAAAATATATAAAAAATATTTTTATGAACGTTTTGCAAATAAGCAATTAATGAATCCCAAAGAATTAGAAAAATTAAGTGAATTAGTTGCANCGTTCTCTGATATAAATAGTGTATTTATAATTATTTTGCTGCTTATATATTTTAAAATTACTGTAACTAAAAAGCAAGTGTATGGGCATAAAAAACTAAAAAAGATAAAGAAATTTAAAAAATTATTGAATCTCCTAAAAGATCTCTTGCTAAATTTGTTACTAATAACAAATAAAATATATAAAAAATATTTTTATGAACGTTTCGCAAATAAGCAATTAATGAATCCCAAAGAATTAGAAAAATTAAGTGAATTAGTTGCAATATAAATTGAGAAAGATATGCTATAAAAATTGAACTAATAATTTTGCATCTCTAAAAAAAATAGCATTAAAACTAATTAAAAAAAGTCTCGTTTAGAATTCTCACTTTAGGCCAAATAGTGTCAAGCCGCCCCTGAGACATGGAAGTTATTCATAAGTCTTCCTATAAATGAAAAACCATGTTGAATTTTTTCTGTGAAGTTTTGGAGATCCAGTTCTCGAATTGAACTACCGTAGGTTTCCAAGCGATTATTCTATCCCCATTCTATTTTTCTTTTATTTTCTAAATCCTTCAAAAACGTGTGCACAACACAATGACATTCAAAAGCGAATACTAAAAGATCTGAGCCATTACGCACACGCAGAGAGAAATCAAAGCTATTATTGAAATCGAAGGACTCAAATATGTTAAACAAGAAATTAAATAAAATATAAAACGGATCTGAGGAATAGCGGAGAAATGAGTTACCGAACACGACGATTCCTATGANGTGTGCAAGTTTTGGAGATCCAGTTCTCGAATTGAACTACCGTAGGTTTCCAAGCGATTATTCTATCCCCATTCTTTTTTTCTTTTATTTTCTAAATCCTTCAAAAACGTGTGCATAACACAATGACATTCAAAAGTGAATACTAAAAGATCTGAGCCATTACGCACACGCAAAGAGAAATCAAAGCTATTATTGAAATCGAAGGACTCAAATATGTTAAACAAGAAATTAAATAAAATACAAAACGGATCTGAGGAATAGCGGAGAAATGAGTTACCGAACACGACGATTCCTATGACCATCAACGACGCGGGGCTCCTCCACGGACCAGCCATCGCTTAAAGAAAGCTTCAATCTCCGGCTCCTGTGTTTCTTTCTCTTTTGTGNGACCATCAACGACGCGGGGCTCCTCCACGGACCAGCCATCGCTTAAAGAAAGCTTCAATCTCCGGCTCCTGTGTTTCTTTCTCTTTTGTGCTCAACGATGTCTCTCCGACTCTCTCTCTCTCTCTGGGGTTTGAAGAAACAGCAGGAAATAAAGCCAGGCTTTTATAGCAGCGACCAGTGCGTGTTTGTGTGAGCAAACGTGGAGGGCAGTGTTTGAATAACAGAACGTGTCATCAGTGCTTACTTGGACCAATGAGCTTTCGAGACTGGTTGTCTTAGCCAATCAGATTCTATCTTGTGCTGGGACTATATCAACCGTTGGTTTGGAGATCTTGCGTCTGATGAAATTGGGACCTGTTGCCTTTGAAGTTTGAATAATAAGTTTCTTNACCGTTGGTTTGGAGATCTTGCGTCTGATGAAATTGGGACCTGTTGCCTTTGAAGTTTGAATAATAAGTTTCTTCTGAATCGATACATAAAAAATTGTAATTTTCTTTGTTCTGCTGCATCATAACTACATGTAAAGTATTCAAATTATAAGCGATTTAATGATTATTGATGTTTAGAGTTTACAATTAAGATCAAAGTTTGGATGATCTCAAAGTTTTCAAATTGTTTTTAATCAAAATCTAATTTGAGGAATGTGGATGCAATGCATATGAAAGTCATGAGTGTAATCAATGCATTTCCAAGTTAAAAATAGTATTAAAAAAAGCCTAATTAGTTAATTTTTAGCTGAAAATGAGTTAAAGCCATAGCCTTTAATGGTAGCATTAGTAATTAGTGCGCCATTTACGGCTAAAATATTAGTAAAAAAAAAATATAGTAAAACGTGCTTTAGGCAAGTAATAAAATGTGTGAATGTTATAAAGCAGGGTGTAAAAGCTGAGAAAATATTGAATGCAACAGCGATATCATGGGAGATAACATGATATCACCCATTAATAATAAAATTTTAAATGAATAAAATGAATTTTACTTGAGTGGTTATTAGTTTATATAAAAAAAAGAATAAGTAATTATTGACTTGTATATATAGATATTTCTTGACTTGTGTAAAATCTGTTTTATTCGGGTTTGTATAGCATTTTTCTTTTCTATTTATTTACGCATTATTGGTAAGTGATTTCAATGAATATTTTTTCTTAATTATTATTCAAGAATAAGGAAATACAATTTAATTCACCTATTTTCAATTATTACGTATAGACACATATTAAATGAGAGATTTAAAAAAATTGAAGTTCATTTGTCTATTTGTTTGTTTATTATTGGGCGGTTACATTACGTGATAATATAATATTGACGTAGTGTAACCGTTACACCCAATAATTATTCTAGAGTAATGTTATTTGAATCTAAAAATTTGATCTAATTTACATACTTAATAATATGATTTTATTTGAACCATTAGATCAATACTAAATTGTAATATTTAATAGGACGTACAATCAATTTAAATATCATAATAAATTAGGTGAATAAATTAAGTCAATAAATTATGCATCGTTTGGTAGAAAATATGGAAAGTAAAAGGGATGAAAAGTAAGAGAGATACAATTTCTATCCTTCAAGAAAAAAAAGTAGGAATGATACATTTTCTTTCCTTTGTGTTTGGTTGGATGGATAGAAAATAAAAATGATTAATTTTTTTTTGTACTTGAGAAGATAGAAAAAATATTTTATTTTATTTTATTTTTTTAATTTTGACTTTTTTTAAAAAAAATATAAATACATATTTTATCATTATATTTATATATGAAATTAATGGAAACATAACATATGAAAATAAAACTCATCTATCCACTTTTCTTTCAATTTTGAAGGGATTGATTTGGTGAGTTTGAAAGAAAATTCATTTATCTACTTTTACGTTATTCCTATTTTTTTTCTTTACAAAATATGATATTTTATTTATTTCAATAACTTTTCATTTTTTAATTTTTTTTTTTTCCTCCTATCAAACGGATCATTGGGTTTCAATAAAATTGATGTTTACTCCAGGAGGAGCCACCAATCCTATTTCTATATTTGGCCCCCTTCCAACTGTCAACAACGGTCAATTGTGATGAAGAAGAAAAAGGAAAGGAGGAAACAAAACAAGAGAGGCACCAAAAACTCTCCGCCGGCCAAAAGCTAGCCGGAAAATGTCGAAGGCGGTGCTTTGCACCCTCCTAGCCACTGCCTTCGTCCTACTCATATTTTTATCTCGAAAAACAAAAACAAGTCCCAAAGATTATGGACCTCACAGCCTAAATCGGCGCTTGGGTTATAAGCTTACACCTCCAATTTTCGACCCTCTCGTTGCAAAAATGGAGAGAATGGCTGAGGAAAAAGGGAATGGTAATCAGGACTCCAATAAACCTGAGGATATGGATGAATATTTCAACCATGATGGGAGACTAAACATTACCTTGAGGTTGATGGTATTGTTTCCTTTTCTAGACACAGCACCAAAGGATGGAATGATCGATTCTAAGGAACTTGAGGCTTGGGTTGTGCAACAAGCAATTGATCGATTGAATTATAGAATACAGAGAGAATTGGCATGGCGTGACAAGGACCGGGATGGGGCCATTTCCTTCTCCGAGTATCTCCATCAGTTTTCCGATGAAGACATTGGTAAGTATTTCTTTTCCATGTAAATTTACCATTTGGTTGACATGAACACGGAGGAGAAGAGAAGAAAATTTGGTATTTTCTACTACGTCAGGGTTATGATTGATAGAAAGAATGTGAAACAGAAAGAAACGAAATGGGGCATGGTGAAGCAGGATGGTGGAAGGAGCAATTCATGAATGCTGACCTTGATCAAAATGGAACTCTCAGCTTCTATGAATTCAGAGAGTAATCGTCTATCCTTTTCCTTTTTTTTCTTTTTTTTTTTTAAATTTCCACTCCGCTCATATGTTGTTTTCGGTGAAGATGAATTGATAATTAGCCTAATTCTCTTGCAGTTTCTTGCATCCAGAGGACAGTAATAACGAAAAAATACAGATGTGGCTGTTGAGAGGGAAAATGAGGTCAGTCACCTAATTAACATTCTCTCTGCTATTACCAAGTAGTCACTCTTCGCAGTGTCAGCGTAAGACTAAAACTTAAACTTGACATTCAGCACATCAATCTTCAATAATTCCTGTATGTTCATTCTGTACAGGCAAATGGACCTTGATAAAGATCAGAAACTCAATTTGTTGGAATTTCAAAATGGGGCTTATGACACCTACAAAAGCTACCTTGAATTTGAAAATGGCGGGGCAGGTGCACCGGGACCTGAGGATGTATTTGCCAAGCTTGATGTGAACAAGGACAAGTATGTTCATCACATGATCTCAGAACTACTTTGTGCATTTGATATATTAGCAGGGGGATTCATGATTGGATTTGGAGGGTTTAACTCGAGTCTTATAGAACTTTTCTGTGTTCTGATTTCATGGTGCTACATTTCTTGGCAGATTATTGAGCGTGGAAGAATTGAAACCCATACTCCGGTACCTGAGCCATGGAGAACTGTCCTATGCTAAATATTATGCTAGTTATCTGATGAACGAGGTAAGTTACTATGTCGAAAATAATCATTGATCAATCCAATACATAACTAGCTTCAAATAATCGTTGGGCATTTTTTTACCTTGCGTTGTTGTTCTCTCATATATGGTTGCTCTATGAAATAATGTGGAAACATTGCCAGTAATGGAAGGATATTATACATTCCGTGGGAGACAATAAAGAATTTTCAATCAAGGTAAAATTTTGGATGAACTCTTTAGGCCCTAAATTCATACCTATTCGCCCTAATTATGAATGAACTCATTAGACACATTCAAGATGATGTCCCACGGTATATGTTATTTGCAGATAATATTGTATTAGTAGATGAAACTTTAAGGGGGATTAATAGTAAGTTAAAAATTTGGAGAGATATACTCGAGTCAAAAGAGTTTAAAATAAGTAAGAGTAAGACTGAATATATGTAATGCAATTTTAATAATAAAAGAAGTAGACAGTGAAAAAGTTAAAATTGAAAATCAAGAAATATCAACGAGTAAACAATTTAGATATTTAAAATCGATCATTAAAAAAAATAAAGAGGTTGGAGATGATGTAACTCATAGAATCAACACTGCTTCACTTAAGTGGAGAAAAACATTATTATGTGATAGGAGAATACCAATAAAATTGAAAAGTAACTTTTATTCAAAGATAGCTCAACAACATTTGAGGCCTAAACCAATGACGGTTAATGATACTTTTATTTTTTTTTATAATAATTTAATTTTTTAATTTAAAATCTATTATTTTTACTTTTTGATAAGATTTGAAATTGCTAATTTTTTTATTTAAATTTTGCTAATATATTTTTTTAATTAATCATATGACTTTTGATCAGAAATATTTATAGGAATAAAATTAATTTCTTCATTAATATTTTTATGTTCTTTATCAAAACTGTGGAATTAGATGATTGATTTTATTATAAATAAATTCATTGTTATCTTTCTTTTGGATTATTTTATTATCTGTGAATTTTATTTATTTATCTATGCAACTTTCACCTAAATTTTTATTATATTTTTTTTGTTACGAATAAGAATTTTATCAAAATATTTTTTTAATGAGAACGAATGATTTAATTGGTGTTTTGCGTTCAAATGAGAAAAAAAAATTAAGTTTAAGAGAAGTAAAGAATGTGTTTGGTTTATTTATTTGACTAAAGAGATATGCTTATTACACTTATTTGGATTGAAGAAATATATAGATTTTGTTAACATTTTTTTTATTAATCTTTTTTGTCCTTTAATAAATGTAATTGTGCGATAAGGTTTGAACTTTTGGATTCAAATTTTTAATTTTTTTGTTGGTTTACTCTTTCAAAAATTAATTTGTTAGACAATATTGTTGTAAATTTTATTTTTTAACTTATATTATATTATCGATCTTTAAATTTGGAGCCTAAAGGCCCCGTTTTTTATTTTTTTACTATAGGTCTGACCGTGCTTTTATCGAACAGACAACAATGTTGTATAAAGCAGAATGTTAGACAATTAGAAAACAATAGTGACAAAATGAGTGTAGCAAAAATAAGAACACCAAGATGAATATGTGGAAAAAATAAAAATGATAGAATAAAAAATGACCGTATTAGAGAAATGATATGAGTAGTTCCAATTGAGAATAAGTTAAGAAAAAATAGATTAAGATATGTTGACCATGTTCAACGGAGCCCAATAGAGGCACCGGTTTGAAAAAATGAGATAATCTCTCTTAATGGTACTAGGAGTAAGGATAAACCTAAATTTACATTGAAATAAATAATAAGAAAAGATATGAAAATATGTAACTTAAATGAGCGTATAGTGCATGATCAAAATGAATAGTGAAAACAGACTTATATAATCGATCCCAAATGATCGAGACACAAGATTTAGTTTGATTTGATTTAGTAGGTATATTAATATGCTCATAGGTAGAATGGTTTTCAACATTAATCTCTTTTAATTTCAGGCTGACGAGAATCGAGATGAGAAGTTAAGCCTTAATGAGATGTTGAAACACGAGTTTANTTTTAATTTCAGGCTGACGAGAATCGAGATGAGAAGTTAAGCCTTAATGAGATGTTGAAACACGAGTTTATTTTCTACAACACCGTCTATGATGAGAGCAGCGATGATGATGACCACGATGAACTTTGATCTGCGATGGCTAATCACGGGACGTTATTGTACTGTCTTTAATCAAAGAGTACTGAGAGGAGTCGGAGACTTCCAAAACACTTCCTGTGCTAAAATGCTGCAATATTCTTTGCGGTGGTAGGATTTTCTGCTCCAAAGCCAGTGGAGTTGGGGGTGACCACAAGAAGGCTGCAGATGTGTAGCAGAGACATAACATGGGCACCAAATGACCAAAAGCATCACTTGTTTCTTTTCATTTATAAGTTTTTCCCATCTTTACCATGAATATAGTGAATACCTTTGACAGCTTAATACATTGACACAATGGGTTCAAAGTTCAAATAGAGTGGGAGGGCAATATGGTAAGTCTGCGTTCAGTAAGAAACAGGAGAGATGGTGTCAGGATTGGGTGGGTTGGTTAGTATAGTATACAAAAAGTGAATGTAGAGACAATCCTCAATCCTGCTTGCTTGACATATTATTTGTAAAGCTTCAACTCGAGCCCAGCTGTTGGGCACTCTTAAACAATTGATTAAGCACCCACAATCTGGACGATGGATGCATCTTGTCGAGAGCCTTTGAGTTGCTACAATCAGGTTCAACATAAAGCCGGCAATTATGATCAGTTTTTCATCAACTTATTCATATGATCAGTCCACATTTAGTAGATTTTTTTAGTCTCACTAATTATCCAACGGGTATAAGAGAAGTCATAAGAATAGCATTATTGAGCATATCAAAATGGCAATAACTTCAATTATTATAATCCAAGGGCTTTATTTGGCACCCTTATCCTTCTTCCATGATCAGTTTTGTACATTAAATTATGATAACTTTTTACCATAATTTAATAGATAATTTTGTTTTTTCAAAATTAATCGTTGATTATTCAGATACAAATAAATTCCAAATAAAAGAATAAAAATAAAGTAAACATTTTTGGACCATTTATGTTGGATCATTTTGCGCCCCCCCCCCTTAAAAAAAAAATAATAATAATAATAAAACATGTTCAAAAATCATATTGCTTTCACAACAAAATCAATAAAAATTCATGAAAAACTAAAATTTTATGCAGTATATAAACCATTCGATCTAATATTAAACTTGTGGGGTCAAAAATGATAATTAACCCTCTGACTAACTTCATAAATAAGTCATGAGTAATAAAATGTCTATTGTTGTTTTATATTTGGCCAGTGAACGACCAGAGAAACAAATCAAAAAATACTTACAGACAAAGGAATTAACGTCACATGTATATCCAAACAAACAATGACATACGATAATTTCGGTGGTCAGCCCATCACAAAACAATTACCCTCAAAATATTACTAAAATATCATACAGAAATTAAATGGTAATTTTTTTTTTGGTCATTCAGAAACTAAATAGTAATTCAAGTCCTGCTTTTACATTACATCCGCGTCGTCATTCTCTCTCTGCCTCTCTCGTTCTCTCTCTCTCCTAGGGTTTCAGAGCGCCGTTTTTGGCCTTCGTTCCGAGGCGTAGCTTTCCCTTAATCTGTTACTGGTTACCACCGCAACTGTCAGGTAGTTCCATCATTATCTTACTAAAGTCCTCTGTTTATACTTCAGTTTTCATCGACTTGGTTTCTATTTACGGAATTTGGTTTTCGATCTGTACGATTTTGGTTTAATCTAGTCCCTAACGCCTTCATATTTGGTAATTGAAATTTGATCCATTTTTGCATTATTTTTTAGAAAATTACTAGTGTTACCGGGACTGAAGTTTTTACCGTTTGATTTTAACTTTAGTCATTTATATTGGTTAATCTGTTGGATATTGTTAGATCTGTAACTTTAAGCAGTTATTTTTTGGGTAAATCTAACGTGTTCGAGTTTGATTAGTTGGTTATGCGGCGATTTGATATGGTGCAATTAGAGCTTTCGAGCTGTTCGATTTGAATTTAAGCTGGTGCTGTCTTATTTATATGAATTGATCTTTAATTGGTTCACATGGTAGATTGATTGGTTAACCTATAAAACTATAGATTCGCTTTCTGTTCAGATCTGTGGTAATTTGGTTTCGTTAGCTCCTGTTGTGTTCGGCTTAGTAGATCACTGCTGGGTTTTGCTAAGTAGATGCTTCGGTGTTTTGCTTAGTATATCATCTAAGTTTTAGTGTTTTGGGGGAACTATTCCTTCCTTGCATCTGCAATAATAAGTACTTGAGTTTTTTNCGCTAAGTAGATGCTTCGGTGTTTTGCTTAGTATATCATCTAAGTTTTACTGTTTTGGGGGAACTATTCCTTCCTTGCATCTGCAATAATAAGTACTTGAGTTTTTTTGTTTCTCAACTGCAACAATGTTATTATTTTGCTGCTAACTTCTGCCATAATAGTTTTAGTCGTACTTAAATATATGTTACACCGTGGATAATTCCCAAGGAAGATCGGATTTTCTTTGTGCTTTTTTTTTTTTTTTTTTTTTGTTGATCAAGTGCATCATCAAAGATAAAAGAATTAATCCTTATTCTTAGGAGCAAAAATAATGTCTCAATTTTGTCTATATTCACCTATATGTTCCTAAGTGGCTTTATTGGGATGAGTTATATGTTTTTGGAAATTATTGCACAATGAATTCTTGTGGTCCTCCTTTGAGTGTGGTTTCAATTGGATTCTCTTTCCTTTTTTCCCACATTTTTTTTCTAGCATCCAAGTGTTGGACTAAAAAAGTAAGGGTAATATTTAGTGCCCAAAGTGGTAGACAGTCTTCTCTAACTCAAACCCACAGCTTATCATTTGGACTGATGATTATTTTCCAATGGTCCCAGATCCTATCTCCTCCAACAAGCCACGGTATATTTTTTTGGGGAAGGGGGGTTCAGGACGAGGAATAGGTGGGTTTGGTTAAACTTCGCAAGATTTACTTCACGGTTTTGTTTCCTTTTTCCCAGTTCTCCTCCAGTAAGTTTTTATGGGTTTTGTTTTACATGTATTCAATGTGTGCTTTTATTGGGCCTATGCTTATTTCTAATATATGACGCTTGTTATACTCTTAGATACACAATGGCAATGGAAGTTACCCAGGTCCTTTTGAATGCACAGTCAGTGGATGGAACTGTACGGAAACATGCAGAAGAAACATTGAAACAGTTTCAGGAGCAAAATATTACTGGTTTCTTGTTGTCCCTTTCTGGGGAGCTTGCTAGTGATGAGAAACCTGTAGACAGTCGTAAATTAGCTGGTCTGATCCTAAAAAATGCCTTGGATGCCAAGGAACAGCATAGGAAGTTTGAGCTGGTTCAAAGATGGTTGTCACTGGACGTGTCTGTGAAGACCCAGATAAAGACATGCTTGTTACAGACCCTCTGTTCTCCTGTTCCGGATGCTCGGTCAACTGCATCACAAGTCATTGCAAAGGTTGCAGGCATAGAGCTGCCACAGAAACAGTGGCCTGAGCTGATAGGATCACTCTTGTCAAATATTCACCAGGTTCCCGCCCATGTAAAGCAAGCCACTTTAGAAACTCTTGGGTATTTGTGTGAAGAAGTTTCTCCAGATGTTATAGATCAAGATGAAGTAAATAAAATACTTACAGCTGTAGTTCAGGGTATGAATGCATCTGAAGGGAACAATGATGTGCGACTTGCTGCTACCCGATCATTGTATAATGCTCTTGGCTTTGCTCAGGCAAATTTTACAAATGATATGGAGCGTGATTATATAATGAGAGTGGTTTGTGAGGCGACTTTATCTCCAGAGCTGAAGATCCGACAGGCAGCTTTTGAGTGTTTAGTCTCCATTTCGTCAACCTATTATGAGAAATTGGCTCCATACATCCAGGATATTTTTAACATCACAGCAAAGGCTGTGAAGGAAGATGAGGAGCCTGTCGCTCTTCAAGCCATCGAGTTTTGGAGCTCAATTTGTGATGAGGAGATAGATATTTTAGAAGAATACGGGGGCGAATTCACCGCAGACTCTGATGTCCCTTGCTTTTATTTTATTAAGCAAGCTCTCCCTGCACTTGTCCCTATGCTGTTGGAGACACTACTTAAGCAGGAAGAAGATCAAGATCAGGATGAAGGTGCTTGGAATCTTTCTATGGCTGGGGGCACTTGTCTTGGTTTGGTTGCACGTACTGTGGGAGATGATATTGTCCCACTTGTAATGCCTTTCATTGAGGAAAACATAACAAAACCTGATTGGAGGCAGAGAGAGGCAGCCACTTATGCCTTTGGTTCCATCTTGGAGGGTCCTTCTCCTGACAAGTTAACTCCTATTGTTAATGTTGCCCTGAATTTCATGCTCGCTGCTTTGACAAAAGACCCGAATAACCATGTGAAAGACACAACAGCGTGGACTCTGGGAAGAATATTTGAATTCCTTCATGGTTCAACCATGGAGACACCTATTATTACTCAGGAAAATTGCCAACAGATTATCACAGTTCTCCTTCAGAGCATGAAGGACGCTCCAAATGTTGCTGAGAAGGCCTGTGGTGCTCTATATTTTCTGGCTCAAGGTTATGAGGACGTGGGCTCATCATCTCCCCTAACTCCTTATTTTCAGGAAATTGTTCAGTCGCTCCTTACTGTTACTCACAGAGAAGATGCTGGTGAGTCACGATTGAGGACTTCTGCATATGAGACATTGAATGAAGTGGTGAGGTGTTCAACAGATGAAACAGCTCCCATGGTGTTGCAGTTAGTTCCTGTGATTATGATGGAGCTTCACCAAACCCTTGAAGCACAGAAGCTTGCATCTGATGAGAGAGAGAAGCAGAATGAGTTACAAGGCCTTCTTTGTGGTTGCCTACAGGTCATCATTCAGAAGTTAGGGGCATCAGAGCCAACTAAGTATGTGTTCATGCAGCATGCAGATCAAATCATGAATCTTTTCCTCAGGGTTTTCGCTTGTAGAAGTGCGACTGTGCATGAGGAAGCAATGCTTGCTATTGGAGCCCTTGCCTATGCTGCGGGCCCTGACTTTGCAAAGTATATGCCAGAGTTCTATAAGTACCTGGAAATGGGTCTTCAAAATTTCGAGGAGTACCAAGTCTGTGCTGTTACAGTTGGTGTGGTCGGTGATATATGCAGGGCATTGGAGGATAAGATTCTGCCTTACTGTGATGGCATTATGACTCAGCTCCTTAAAGACTTGTCAAGCAATCAGTTACACAGATCTGTGAAACCCCCAATCTTTTCTTGCTTTGGTGACATATCCCTGGCTATAGGGGAGAATTTTGAGAAGTACTTGATGTATGCCATGCCTATGCTCCAGAGTGCGGCGGAGTTGTCTGCACACACATCAGGTGCTGATGATGAATTGATAGAGTATACCAATCTTCTCAGAAATGGAATATTAGAGGCATATTCTGGGATATTTCAAGGCTTTAAAAATTCTCCTAAAACCCAACTCTTGATTCCTTATGCACCACACATCCTCCAATTCCTTGATAGCCTGTACATGGAGAAAGACATGTGAGTTAATGCTGGGTTAACTCGTGTAGCTCAGATTTTTGGTTTGCATGGTTTGATTAGTTAGTTTCTAACCTTTTTTGCATGTCTACTCTCAGGGATGATGTAGTGATGAAAACTGCCATTGGGTTACTTGGAGATCTAGCAGATACACTGGGTGGTAATGCAGGTGCTTTAATTCAGCAATCTCTGTCAAGCAGAGACTTTTTAAATGAATGCTTGTCATCAGAGGACCATTTCATTAAGGAATCTGCTGAGTGGGCCAAGTTGGCCATCAGTCGTGCCATTTCTGTTTGATGATGCGGCTATTTGGTATACACTTTTCCATTTAGAAGTCCCTGCATGCATATGGGTGTGTCGAGTCGGGGGGGGGGGGTTCCAGGGTTGCATTCAACTAGTTGAGGTCCAGGATTGCATTCAACATATCAGGTCATCACATTTTCTGATAACTGAAGTAATCAATCTTCAAGTTGTCACTAAATCTTGCATCAGCACCATGGGGTCAGGTTATTGTATTTTGTCAGAGGGAGGGAGTGATTAATGGTGGTTTCTCAGAATCAGGTAGAGGCCTTTCTTTGGAATATAGAAGAATAGCACTATCAGTGCTGGAAGATTAAGTTGTAGGGGATGAAAGGTAACTGTGATATGGTGATTGAGAACCCAAGCTACTTGGTCACTGATTCTTTGTCGGTCTTATCCATGTCAGCTGGTGGTGCCATCATCTCCAAGTAGGTCAAAGTGTCTGAATGTACCAGTGCAAAGTGTTGATGGAGTGTCATGGCACTCAACACGGCCTCGTTCCTCANACCATGTCATCTGGTGGTGCCATCATCTCCAAGTAGGTCAAAGTGTCTGAATGTACCAGTGCAAAGCATTGATGGAGTGTCATGGCACTCAACACGGCCTCGTTCCTCATTCCATCCGCATTCCATAGTCTTTCTCCATTTTGGGTCAGTTTGTGTTGCATTGGTCCAAGTCATCTGCATCTTGTTGTCAGAGTCAGATTGCATGGCATCTCATTCATTTCTTTTTTTGCATATATTCACATGCAGGGGTAAGCCACTGCCACTCCATTTTGGGCATGACATTACATTTTGCATCATTCACATTTTATAATTATATCAGTTGTCAAGTAGGTGTTTTGGAAGTCCCAAGTGTTGAGCACAATGCATCCATGAAACCATGTTTTTTTTTTCGGGGGCAATCTTTCAAAAAGTATAAGGTTTTTTTGGGACATGTTTGGATTGTGTAATCCTATTTTGATTCTCTTTATCTTTAGAGAGTGTATATTGGAAATGTCACCAATTGTAATGACATTCTGATGAAAATTTCACTTGTTGGGAAAGGGAGAGGCAGTGTATTTTGTGGTCTTGCCTCATCATTTTCAAGCTTCGGATGATACATTTACATTGTAATTCAAAGAATTTATGTGAAATTTATTTGGGTTTTCCATGTATATTTCGTTTTTTATTATCATATTCTCTGTTCGGCCTTCCTCGCTTCAATGGCTAGGCAAGATGACTTACTTCTTGGCTGTAGTGCAGACTATGTATGGCCCGAATGAGTTGGTTTCACTAAAATTAGTCTGCCCGTGGAAATGTTACTGATCTTTGCTGTATTATCTTCTTGGTGGTAAATAAGCCATTTCATTAAGGAATTCCTTATTGGACAGTTGAGGTAGCATAGTATAGTAGGTGTAGGTTTAGTTTCCTCTCCAATTACTGAAAAATTAGAGGATTATCTAATTATTTTTGAATGGTAAAGATCTATCCATGTCAGCAAATTTAATTTATTTTGAATTTCAAAAATTCAAGATTCTTTGTTAAGACAAGATTCAAAAATGTAAGATTTCGTAATTGGACAGCAGATCTATGATATTTACCCCCCCCCCCCCCC
>CAUOFW020001591.1:416752-455163 GCA_963454935.2 Ilex paraguariensis
TTGCGATTCTAATGTAGAAGAAAAAACTTTATAATTCCCCCCCCCCCCCCCCCAAAAAAAAATAAAAATAAAATAAAATGTAAGATTTGTAGTCTTGCATCCCATTGGAAATGATAATACGATGTCCTTACCCTAAAAACAAGTTAAAACAATTTAAACAGGGGAGGAGTATGAAGAAGATGGCTCAGGGACGATATGCTGTGAACTGTTGCTATGTGACTGCCACCATCCTATCCATGTTTGAAAAAAGCAGTTGACGTGACAAATTTTCTCCCTCTCTTTTTTTTCTTCTCCTTTTTCCGTCTAAGAAAATCCTCAATATGACAATTGTGAGGTGTGTTTCTAACCCAAGTCATACCGCTATCTCAAAATAAGAGAGGGATAGGGAGAGGGAGGAGAGGGGAAGCATCCGAAATGAATAGCATGCGCCACATCCAGCAGTTCTTTAGTGATTTCAACTGTTTTTCAATTTCAGAGCACTTATCCTCTCTCTCTCTCCTGCCTTCTGCCATCAACCTGAATATCTCTATGCACTTACTGGAGAATAAAAAATAAAAACGAAAAAAAACCATTTTTGTGCACAACTGCAATTCAGAGCACTTATCCTTCCTCCCCTGAATTGTGCCATAAAAATATTGACTATCTTTATGCACACTCCATTCAATATTCAAATTTCCTATTCAATTCTTGACTACTAGAGCTGCTGGAACTTGTACAAAGTTAAAGAGGTAGCTCAAGCATATCCAAGCGCACACACACACACCCCACAAAAAAAAAAAAAAGAAAAAAAATATGAACCACAAAATGCAAATTCCACACTTCATCCATTTGGAATGGTTTGCCAGTTGGTCATTCTCTGCCAGGTTAAATGCTATGCTCCACTAGGATGCATGTTTAAGAGCCCACAGTCATTATGTTGTGGAAGGCAGAATAGTTTTAGCAGCTTAATTATCCTATCAAGCCCCAAAAATACACCATCATTACCGACATTCGGTCTCCCAACAAGAGATGATTAATCTAACATACTGTCTTAATAAATAACTATTAAGAGAATTAGTATTTGAATTTAAAGTGTTATGTTGTTTGCCTTTTGGTCATGCTGCCATTAATGTCTCACCTAAATCCTTCACATTGATTTCATTTGAAAAAAATAAGAATGGGTTCATGCATTTTCTAGTAAACAAACTTGAGGGACTACACCTCCCATTGCCACATATTCTGCATTAGCTTAGTAATGGGACATCCAAACAGCACTGATCCACTCTTCATCATCTCACATACATTGAAACAAAAGAAGACCAAGGCACTAAAATCAATTGACAATTACGTCAGCTAAATGTCACTGGTGCATGATGTTATAGAGGGAAGAAAAGCAGGTTGACTTACAAAAAAAAGTTGGAAGAACCAAAAGCCCAGCTGGGAATGGCAGGGTTTGAGCCATGCAAGGGGTTGATCAAGGTGTCCACAGGCATACAAGTGCTTCTATTTTGACCTAACATATATTGGTGCAGTTGGCTTTTAGGTTNGTTGACTTACAAAAAAAAGTTGGAAGAACCAAAAGCCTAGCTGGGAATGGCAGGGTTTGAGCCATGCAAGGGGTTGATCAAGGTGTCCACATGCATACAAGTGCTTCTATTTTGACCTAACATATATTGGTGCAGTTGGCTTTTAGGTTGTGGCATATTGGTGATGCATATCATAATCATGGAATAGCTAATGGGTGGGTGGGATGCACCATGAAAACAGTCCTCAAGGCACTTTCTAAACCAAGGAGCAAGAATAAAAGGAGCTCACCTCCCCTTCCGCCTTTCATCTGAAAAACATAGCTTACATCCTTAAAACAGTGAAGACTACAAAATCAGCCATGCCTCCTAGGCTCAATGCCTTTCTTTTTGTTTTCCTCATATTACTCATCTATTCATCTTCAGGTGAGCTTATTCTCAATGTTTTCTAACTTCATTTCCAACTCTCCCATTTGGTTGGTAAAATGATGTAACTGCTATATCTCATTCTAGTTTCTCTTCTCTAGGCATGGTTGAAGGCTTCAATGATGGCGTGAACCCCTTTTACCGGAGCCACAAGGTAGTTTGTAGTAGTTAGATATGATATGTTCAATAGATTATGCATGTGTTGCAGATTGTTGATGCCCTTATATTGCAAACATGTAGCAATGTATAAAAACTAACAGAGAAGTAGTATCACGGAATGCACATTACAACAATTAAACAGTGGGAAAAGAAAATCACGTAATGATTTATCTTTACAGTTCGTTAACATATTCTTTCTATCAAGGCTTAATAAGTTGCATAAATTTTGCTAATCATAATTTGTGTTTCTGTGAAGGATGGTGTTCAACTGAATTCAAGAAAGCTTCCTGTGCTTGAAGCACTATTGTTGGATTATGATGATGCAGGAGCCAATAGCAAACATGATCCCAGGAAAGGGAAACCTGGAGTTGGTGGCAAGAACCCATAACTGCACTCATCATGCTTTTGAGACAAAACTATGTGCTAGATGCCATTCCAAAGAGATTTTTGACCATGAATGAGGAGACATAATATATCACTTTATATGAGTTCCTCATATGTTAATAGTGTCCTGGTCCTCTTGCTAGCAAATAGGGAATAAAAGGTGATTTAGGGTGGTATTTCAGATGCTCTTTGGGTACTCCTTTGGCTATTGTTTTTCTCTTACTATAAGGTAATAATTAACAAAGTTATTGCCAGTCTTTTAAGAGCAATAGGTCATGTAGAAGACAGAACAGCATCTAGCACAAGGCTAAGACCTATTTAAAGAACTTTGCCACGCATGTCGCTCAGTGACTGGTGACTAATCAAGCTCCTGGACTGTTCATCTGATTGAACCACAGACAAGAGCCAAGACTAATGCTTATCAAAGCAATCATAGTAATCCAGAAAACTATGCCTAAAATCATGGAAAGTTTTGAACATTTATCATTTGTGAGAATCACTAACTTTGCCCATCTGTTCTGTATAACGACCAAATTGTCTAACTGCAATTAAGGGTGTTTTTACTTTTTTATTAAAATTATTTTTTGCTTAAATACCTTATATAAAATGTTAGCAAATAATACAATAATTAACGAATATGGCAAGTATTAATACTTACCTTAATGCTATAGCATCACTGATCACACATATCTACCTAAAGTTCCTCCCTTAGATATCCAGGACCAGGCTTCATGTATGCCTCAGGGCGGTAAAACCCTGCATCATTCATCCGATTGCTTAGCACATGAAGGATAGCTTTCTTTGCACCATACTCATCTTGGTTCTTCTCAACATACTCTTTGGCCTCAGCTGCAACCTCATTCACAAAATTGAACCGGTTATCCTACGACAACAATAGTCTCTCAATGTCCATTGTCAATAGCTTCCCCGTTTCTCTTATCTTCCTCGCCTGCTCCTCAAGGAAAGGAGCTCGTTCCAATTTGTATTGCAACATGTCATCCTTATTTGTCTGAAACACTGAAAAAATTGGAATGAACATTCTGAGTTGATGCCCATGAGCATCGAGTGAGCAGTTATTAGGGGAAATCATAATCAGAAAAAGCATGACCCAGATGTTACAAAAGGATATGATTTCATACTCATCTTGAATAGGATTCTAGAGCACTCTGAGAAAAGATTATTTCATATTACAATCTAATACCCAAATCTGAAATAGGATACACAATCTGTCCCAAATAGTTCACTAATTCCAAATACTCCACATATATCACCATTAACCAATTATTGATCAGTCACACATAAATCTGACGGCATATGATTTCATTTTCTTTTAAGCAGCAGTAGTTCGATTAAAAAAAAAAAATTGATGTTCTGTGCTAAAACCCCATTCAAAATTGTGGTGAAACTTATTGACCTTTTCGTGTCTCAATCGGTTGCCACTAATAGTAAAAGATTAAGCAGCACGGTATAAGAAAGCCTACTAAGGATATTTGCAGTAGTCATGTCAAAAATTGTGCAATAACATGTAACAGCTGCAGAAAATTGTGGTTGATTATTGCATTAAGTAACCTATTCTGAAGAACCAGGTTAAGTTCTAAACATAAACTCAAAGGAAATAGAGCAAGTCAACAATAAGTAAAAAATTTACAAGAAGTGCCTTATACTATCTCTTTCACCTGAAAAACATGAATCATGCTCAGAAATTTCAGTAAATCAAACCATGTGCAAGGTAGGATTGCTCAACCCAAGCATTTTATCATTTCCATTTCCTTCTTAAAGCCTCTAACTTGCTTCACCTCACCACCGCCACTATTCTAGCTTTCTGTGATGCCACAAAACACCAAAGTGAACACGAAAGTAAGCAATCAACTTTGTCATGACCAATAGAAGGCTAGAAGCTATGGAAAAAGGCAATCAATCATGTCAATGCTTCAGCAATTGCAACAATGGAAATCAGAAACAAAATAATTCTTTTCTATATATTTTTATCCTTAGCACTCTCATGTATTAGNCCAATAGAAGGCTAGAAGCTATGGAAAAAGGCAATCAATCATGTCAATGCTTCAGCAATTGCAACAATGGAAAACAGAAACAAAATAATTCTTTTCTATATATTTTTATCCTTAGCACTCTCATGTATTAGCCAAATAATAAGAATAAAGTGGATCCATTCGTGTCACTCAGTAACCTTGCACCTTTTTGGAAGTAAAACTTATTACCAGCAACAATACAACTTACTGTCCATGAGCTCCAACATCAAGGCTACAGATTATGAACAATGCTCGCCTGCAAAAACTAATTCTACTTCACTTAGCAGTCCTTAATCCCTTATTTGTAGGGGTGGTAATAACCCCATCGTTATTCAAAAACTACTTCATTTGGGAAATAAGTTTGAAACTGTCTTAGTTTAGAAAATAAAAATTCAAACTACACGCGATTGCCGGAAAACTCGGTCTACAAAGATATCGCCACCTACTTAAAACTTATAACTAATGATCACAAATAAGCAACAAAGATTCGAAATAAGGGGCTTCATAGTACCAATTTTCCTCGCCTCCATATTCGCCGACCACAGCCTTGATTTTGGGAGTGTGACGTGACCTGCAAACAAATAATCGCACAAATGAAAATGTAATCGGAATACAATTGATAATGTTTCTTAAATGCCGCGAACTTTTAGCTTTCACCTCAATTCTCTGCATTAAAGAAACATCATCAGTTGGATTCTTAAGGATAATAGTGAACGAATTGAAAATATTCTAGAAAAACAAGAGTCGTGGAATGTTTGGTTGCTCAGAAAATGTGGAAAAAAAACCAAATTTGTATTTGGATGTAAAATCCAATAGTCACTGGGGATAAGATAAAGCAAAGGCCATCACTATAGATGAGCTGAGTTTATTCCAACATTTCGTACTTTGCTCTTCTTTTCTGTAATTTTCTTTGCAACAAAACATCAAGCTTAAGAAGAAGAAGAAGAAGAATAGAGCTTACGGATGAACGTAGATGTGATATACTGCTGAAAGATGGAGTCAAAACAGCCATCCGCCATCGTCATGTTCATCTCAGTTGATCGTCTGCGTGCATTCTTTTATTTGGGGAAATTACACTGACGTACCCGCGGGTTTTTTACAATGTCTACAACACCTCATTCATTTCTGAAATTACGCTAAATCTTCAAGTTTACGCTATTTATTTAGCCTCCCATACAAAGCTAAACAGACAAGACTTAAAGCATGCCAATTAAGTTATATGGGCTTATTCTTAGCAGGCCTAATTGGGCTCATTTTTAATAGTCCAATCAAAATCCCAGTCGAATCCAGAAAGAGAACCGGGCTTCACTCCACCCTGACCCGATCACTCTGTTACTGTACTACTTTTAAATCGAAGATAGTAGTAAGGTATCCTTTAGCCTCGCCAGCTCCAACAATGGCTGCTTCACTTCTCTTTCCCTCCTCCACCTCCCTCAACTACTACAGGTAGCTATGAAACATCCTACCCTCTCTCACTCTATATCTATTTATATATATACAGAGATGTCCCTAATTATGCTTTGTGCTTTTTGTATCTGATCGTATCTGTCTCTCTCTGCCTGAAGTTCCATGTTGTTTCTGGATGGTTTGTATGTGTGAGGCGATTACTTACCTCATTACTGGTTCTTTTGGGTTTTCTTTTTGAATTTTTTTTATTGGATTAAAAATCAACAGAGCAAATTATAATGTCAAATAAACTAAAGATTGAATATAACATTTTGATTTTTTGCTGTTTCTAATTATGAAGTAATTATCAAGAATTTTGATTTATTGAACGAAAGACAGAGTCGTAGGACTGAATGATAGTAACATTCAATTTGTGGAGCTATTCAGAAATTGCTTATGGGGGGAGAATAATGAATTAGAAACGATATAAAATTGTTAATGAAGAAAAAGGAGGGGTTCGGTGTAATGCTGTGCAGTGCGGAAATCCCTTAGAGAAATTTCTTTGTTGCTAGGCTGTTGTGGATCTTCAAAAAAATTTTGAAGTTATTTGCATACTATTTGGAGTACTAATGTGTAAATTTGAAGTTTCCTGGCTATGAAGTTTGAACATATTTGGGATTTTGAGAATAGAATTCAATTTTTTTGTGATTTGGAACAAACAAGTAAAATCATTTGTTAACCGGAATTTCAGTAAGGTCATAAATTTTGTTCCATTGTTGTTCTCGTCATTTTCATTGTTGTGCCCGTTTAAATGCCTATGGTGTGGTTATTTACATCAGATCCTTTTGTATATTTTATTATGGTTCAACTTGGTTGTATTAGTTGCTAATAATTTCATGACTGTATGATACACTGGGTTTTCTGTGTTATTTGTTCCTGTACTTTTCAGGATGAGTAAGTTGTGTCTACAAATTCATTCAGGCAAGTTGCAGAAAGGGATAATGTCTTTCTTTGTTCATCTCCCAAACCAAAAATCCAACTTTGAGCTTTACATGGTTCCTGGTGGAGCCTTTTCCCGCCAACATATCATGAGACCTTTTGCTATAGCTTGCTCATTAGAAGCAGATGTCACGCACCAAGGAAATCAAGTTAATTCAAGTGTTTTGGGTCCAAACAGTCCTCAGAGGTATGGACTTACCTGAATATTGTTGTGTGACCAGTGATCTTGAGCTTAAGTTAATCAATCATAAACACAACAGATGACCATCTGCTAATCAGCTCTTTGAGGATGGTAAACTGCCTGCATTTGTCTGGAGAAGTAACCCAGTAGCTTCTGTGTGCAATTTTTATCAACCAAAAGTTGCTTTTCCCCTTTGAAAATTGGTCCTTATCAATGGGTTGTTGCATGAAGATCTTGGTGATCTCTGTGGCTTTCTAAACTGTGTGTCAAAGTAAAGGTTGATACTTCAAGGGTCTTTTTTTTTTTGTTGGGGGACGGGGGTGGGACAAAACTTAAATGTAGGTGAATGAATTTCAGATGCATTTTTCGATATATGTTAGCTATGTGTCAAACTACTATTTGCTTGGTCGTAAGATGGCTTATTAATTTCTGTACAGTACTTTGATCCGCCAATGCTCTAATCGAACACTACTCATTTTATTCCTTTTTAAGACTTGTTCTTCGGCTTCAAAAATAGTATGCATGTTGATCATTGCAATTTTAATTTTTGAAGTACTGAAAGGCATAAAATGTGTGTAAATTTTGTATTTGAAAGTAACAAGAAATATGAAATGGTCTTAACAGGTCTAAAAAGTTGCATGATACCTCTACAAACCGCTTGGACTGTATGAATGATCTTGAAAGACAGTTGCAGGAGTTGTTTGATGAAGTCAAAGCTATGATTAGGATGGGAAAGAAAAATGATGCGGTAGATCTACTTCAAGCAAATTATGAAGCTGTGAAAGAACAGATGGATGCAGGTGCAAGAGGCATAGAAGAGGCTGCCATTCTTGATGTCTTAGCTCTGGGGTACTTGGCCATTGAGGATTTAAAGATTGTTCGATCTCTATTAGATAAGGTAATTCCATTTTGATAGAAAAATTGGATATCCTGATTTGTGTGAAGGTTCACTTTTTTTTTGTCAATATGATTCATTTGATGCAATTGTAGTCAATCNTCAATTTTTTTGTGATTTGGAACAAACAAGTAAAATCATTTGTTAACCGGAATTTCAGTAAGGTCATAAGTTTTGTTCCATTGTTGTTCTCGTCATTTTCATTGTTGTGCCTGTTTAAATGCCTATGGTGTGGTTATTTACATCAGATCCTTTTGTATATTTTATTATGGTTCAACTTGGTTGAATTAGTTGCTAATAATTTCATGACTGTATGATACACTGGGTTTTCTGTGTTATTTGTTCCTGTACTTTTCAGGATGAGTAAGTTGTGTCTACAAATTCATTCAGGCAAGTTGCAGAAAGGGATAATGTCTTTCTTTGTTCATCTCCCAAACCAAAAATCCAACTTTGAGCTTTACATGGTTCCTGGTGGAGCCTTTTCCCGCCAACATATCATGAGACCTTTTGCTATAGCTTGCTCATTAGAAGCAGATGTCACGCACCAAGGAAATCAAGTTAATTCAAGTGTTTTGGGTCCAAACAGTCCTCAGAGGTATGGACTTACCTGAATATTGTTGTGTGACCAGTGATCTTGAGCTTAAGTTAATCAATCATAAACACAACAGATGACCATCTGCTAATCAGCTCTTTGAGGATGGTAGACTGCCTGCATTTGTCTAGAGAAGTAACCCAGTAGCTTCTGTGTGCAATTTTTATCAACCAAAAGTTGCTTTTCCCCTTTGAAAATTGGTCCTTATCAATGGGTTGTTGCATGAAGATCTTGGTGATCTCTGTGGCTTTCTAAACTGTGTGTCAAAGTAAAGGTTGATACTTCAAGGGTCTTTTTTTTTTTGTTGGGGGACGGGGGTGGGACAAAACTTAAATGTAGGTGAATGAATTTCAGATGCATTTTTCGATATATGTTAGCTATGTGTCAAACTACTATTTGCTTGGTCGTAAGATGGCTTATTAATTTCTGTACAGTACTTTGATCCGCCAATGCTCTAATCGAACACTACTCATTTTATTCCTTTTTAAGACTTGTTCTTCGGCTTCAAAAATAGTATGCATGTTGATCATTGCAATTTTAATTTTTGAAGTACTGAACGGCATAAAATGTGTGTAAATTTTGTATTTGAAAGTAACAAGAAATATGAAATGGTCTTAACAGGTCTAAAAAGTTGCATGATACCTCTACAAACCGCTTGGACTGTATGAATGATCTTGAAAGACAGTTGCAGGAGTTGTTTGATGAAGTCAAAGCTATGATTAGGATGGGAAAGAAAAATGATGCGGTAGATCTACTTCAAGCAAATTATGAAGCTGTGAAAGAACAGATGGATGCAGGTGCAAGAGGCATAGAAGAGGCTGCCATTCTTGATGTCTTAGCTCTGGGGTACTTGGCCATTGAGGATTTAAAGATTGTTCGATCTCTGTTAGATAAGGTAATTCCATTTTGATAGAAAAATTGGATATCCTGATTTGTGTGAAGGTTCACTTTTTTTTGTCAATATGATTCATTTGATGCAATTGTAGTCAATCGAAAACGATGTCCATATGCTAGTCTGTTATTGAAACTATTGGAGATATAGCAGTTTAGTTTATTAGGGTTTATTAAATTTTTCCTTTTTTACCTTTTTATCCTTATTGTAACTTTCATTAGCTCTATATAAGGGGTTCTACACTTAGTTTGTATCCCTTTTTTTCTCTTCTAAATATTTCAAGTTGGTATCAGAGCCGAATGCTAACCTTAACCTTAACCTTAACCTAACCCTAGCCTCCACCAAGACTGCCTCACCGGCAAACTAACTTCAAGCCAAAACAGTTATTGCCCACCGACAAAACCACCAACCCAAAGCACTGCCCACCAACCCAGCCACTACCAAAACCATTTACACCGACTGGTGACTGCCCCATACCAAAACTATCTACACCGACTGGCCCATACCAAAACTAACCACTGTCCAGGCCACACCGACAGCCTGCTGCATCCCACCAACTGCCCCATACCAAAACTAACCACTGTCTAGGCCACACCGATAGCCTGTTGCATCCCACTGACTACCCCATACCAAAACCAAACATTACCCAGGCCACATCAACAGCCTGCTGCATCCTTGCTGCACCAAAACATCATTATCTCCAGCTGGGTCACTGTCCAGCCCAAACCCAATATACCACAGACTAGTCCACAGCCTAAACCAGCTCACTACTGGGTCACTTACCACAAACCAGCCCACTGTTGGGTCGCGATTTTTGTGGCTTCGTTCTTTGTATTCTTCGTCACAGTGCTGCCAGGCTGTAGTATCTAGGACTTTTTTAAGAGGGGTTGAATTCTCTTCTTCGTTGATATGCTCTTGATGCAGTAGATCATTTATTTATATTTATTGGATTTCTGGCACCGTGACCTGATTATTTGGGAGCTTTTTGGACCTTTTTTATTTGTCGTTACTGTTAGACTAGAGGTATATTGTTCTCCTTTATTTTATCCCTCTATTTATCTTAGAGTTGTTTTTCTGTCACGAGTGCCCTAGTATTATTGATGATATGACTACTACTAAGGGATTTGAGACCCCTACCGTTGAGACATCTGTTAGTACTTCCATCGGGTATAGGGGTCGACAACGCTCGGTCCAACGCCGTCAGGGTACCCCATATCAGCGTAGATATGGGGATTCTCATTAGTGTGATTATTGTAGCCGACTAGGACATCTCAGGGCTACTTGTTGGAAGCTCCATCCGGAGCTTNTATTGCCCACCGACAAAACCACCAACCCAAAGCACTGCCCACCAACCCAGCCACTACCAAAACCATTTACACCGACTGGTGACTGCCCCATACCAAAACTATCTACACCGACTGGCCCATACCAAAACTAACCACTGTCCAGGCCACACCGACAGCCTGCTGCATCCCACCAACTGCCCCATACCAAAACTAACCACTGTCTAGGCCACACCGATAGCCTATTGCATCCCACCGACTACCCCATACCAAAACCAAACATTACCCAGGCCACACCAACAGCCTGCTGCATCCTTGCTGCACCAAAACATCATTATCTCCAGTTGGGTCACTGTCCAGCCCAAACCCAATATACCACAGACCAGTCCACAGCCTAAACCAGCTCACTACTGGGTCACTTACCACAAACCAGCCCACTGTTGGGTCGCGATTTTTGTGGCTTCGTTCTTTGTATTCTTCGTCACAGTGCTGCCAGGCTGTAGTATCTAGGACTTTTTTAAGAGGGGTTGAATTCTCTTCTTCGTTGATATGCTCTTGATGCAGTAGATCATTTATTTATATTTATTGGATTTCTGGCACCGTGACCTGATTATTTGGGAGCTTTTTGGACNGCATGCACCAGTCATCCAAACCATTTGACCTAATTCACTCAGACATTTGGGGACCCTCTCCTGTTGCTGCTCTGTCAAGTGCCCGATACTATGTGACATTTATAGATGACCATACTCGTTGTACTTGGGTCTATCTTTTGCATAGGAAGTTTGATGTACTCCCTGTCATCACTCAATTTCTTCAGATGATTAGGACACAGTTCGATGTCATTGTTCGTGCTCTTCGTTCGCATAATGCCAAAGAATATGTATCTGATGNTTTGAGACATCTGTTAGTACTTCCATCGGGTATAGGGGTCGACAACGCTCGGTCCAACGCCGTCAGGGTACCCCACATCAGCGTAGATATGGGGATTCTCATTAGTGTGATTATTGTAGCCGACTAGGACATCTCAGGGCTACTTGTTGGAAGCTCCATCCGGAGCTTAAGTCGCCTCCTTGCAGCCGTACTATTGCCATTGCTAAGGCGGCACCACCACCTATAGTCATTGCTCCTGCTACTATTGTTACTGCTCCTCCTTGGCAAAGTAATATGGATGCTATCACTTCTCGCTTGGATATACTTATGTCAGTCTTGACTTCTCAAGGTTCGACTAATACTGCTGCCATTACTATAGATATACCTCGTGTCTTTCATACTTGTACCAGTCCGTCTTCTCTTTGGATGCTGGACTCGAGTGCTAATGGTCATATGACAGGTGAGGCCCATCATTTCACCTCTTTTGACGAGCAGTTACATACTCAAGTTCAGTTAGCAGATGGTACACATGCCCCTATTGTTAGTTGGGGTACAGTCTACCTCTCAAATAACTTTACATTACGTTCGGGGTTTCATGCGTCAAAGCTGGCCATGAATCTATTATTTGTACATCAGTTAGCCAGACATTTTTACTGTGCGGTTGTGTTTTTATCTGATTCGTATTATTTGCAGGACCTGAGTACTAGGAGGATAATTATCAAGGAACATGAGAGAGATGAATTATATTATTTAGGCGATCCACCTTCGGTTTCACCAGTTTCTCCACCTCCACCTCCACCACCTGCTTTGTCTTTATCTGTTCTTAGCTTACATGCTAGTATTTTACCTAATACTTGTCGTTATGATTTTTCATCACAAACTGTTCAGTTATGGTATGATTGTTTTGGGCATACAAATTTTAAATATTTATGTATGTTATTTTCTGCTTTGAGCAAAGCTTGTGTTAGTGGTAAACTTGACTGTGTTATATGTTCGCTATCAAAACATGTTCGGACCAGTTATATTTCTCTCATGCACCAGTCATCCAAACCATTTGACCTAATTCACTCGGACATTTGGGGACCCTCTCCTGTTGCTGCTCTGTCAAGTGCCCGATACTATGTGACATTTATAGATGACCATACTCGTTGTACTCGGGTCTATCTTTTGCATAGGAAGTTTGATGTACTCCCTGTCATCACTCAATTTCTTCNCTGGTGATCTAGATGAGATTATTTATATGAATGCACCACCGAGCTTTCATGGTGTGGGGGAGTATGCTGGAAAGGTTTGTTGACTGCGTAAGTCTCTTTATGGACTGAAATAGTTGCCACGAGCCTGGTTCTCTCATTTTAGTGATGTAGTTGTACGTTTAGGGTTCACCAGATGTCATTTTGATCATACCTGTTTCATTCGACGGAATATTTTCGGACAGTGTGTCATCCTTTTGGTATATGTTGATGATATTATTATTACTGGAGATGATACTTTTGNGGCGTCGTTATCCACGGCGTGATTGTCGTCCAGTTGTTTGTTATGGTTGGACCGCAAAGATTTTATATCTGATCTCTGCTTATGTTTTTTATGGTGATCTGTCTCCTACATTTCGAGCTTATAGTATGGCCTTATCAGATACGCCGGTTCNTTTTCAACATAGGGTTCCCTTACAGATCTTATTCCCTGAGCGGACACTTTTTTTGGTCCCTTCTCGTGTTTTTGGCTGCACATGTTTTGTTCAGGATCGGTCTCCTACTCGTCATAAGCNACATAGGGTTCCCTTACAGATCTTATTCCCTGAGCGGACACTTTTTTTGGTCCCTTCTTGTGTTTTTGGCTGCACATGTTTTGTTCAGGATCGGTCTCCTACTCGTCATAAGCTTGATGATAAAGCGATTTGTTATGTCTTTGTGGGCTATTATCATCAGTCTAAGGGGTATCGACGTTATGATCCTGTCAGGCGACGTATGGATCACAGTTTAGATGTTATCTTCCTTGAGCATATTTCTTATTTTTCTTCCACTCCTGTGTCTGCCCCTCCAGTTGATGATACTCCAGAGCCATGAGTCACTATCACTACAGAGTCATTGGTCTCTCCTCCNATGGTGATCTAGATGAGATTATTTATATGAATGCACCACCGAGCTTTCATGGTGTGGGGGAGTATGCTGGAAAGGTTTGTTGACTACGTAAGTCTCTTTATGGACTGAAATAGTTGCCACGAGCCTGGTTCTCTCATTTTAGTGATGTAGTTGTACGNAGCGTCGTTATCCACGGCGTGATTGTCGTCCAGTTGTTTGTTATGGTTGGACCGCAAAGATTTTATATCCGATCTCTGCTTATGTTTCTTATGGTGATCTGTCTCCTACATTTCGAGCTTATAGTATGGCCTTATCAGATACGCCGGTTCCTCGCTCTGTTTCAGAGACTATGCGGGAGCCCCAGTGGATTCTTGCTATGCAGACAGAGATGGACGCTCTTCAGCATAATCATACATGAGATCTTTTCTCTTTACCTTCATGGGTGAAGCCTGTTGACTGTTGCTGGGTTTATACCCTGAAGTTTCTTGTGGATGCTACTATTGATCGTCACAAGGTTATGCTTGTGGCGAAGGTCTTTACTCAGGTACCAGGTCGTGATTTTGGTGCTACCTTTGCCCCCGTGGCAAAATTGACTACTGCTCGACTGATTATTTCTTTGGTTGCGGAATACTCTTGGCCTCTTCATCAGTTGGATGTGAATAATGCATTTCTTCATGGTGATCTAGATGAGATTATTTATATGAATGCACCACCGAGCTTTCATGGTGTGGGGGAGTATGCTGGAAAGGTTTGTTGACTACGTAAGTCTCTTTATGGACTGAAATAGTTGCCACGAGCCTGGTTCTCTCATTTTAGTGATGTAGTTGTACGTTTAGGGTTCACCAGATGTCATTTTGATCATACCTGTTTCATTCGACGGAATATTTTCGGACAGTGTGTCATCCTTTTGGTATATGTTGATGATATTATTATTACTGGAGATGATACTTTTGGAACTGCGCGGGTTAAGATAGACCTTGGGAAAGCCTTCGATGTGAAGGATTTTGAATTTTTGCGATACTTTCTTGGGATTGAGGTTGCCTGTAGCAGCAAAGGTATTGTTCTTTCTCAGAGAAAGTATGTTCTGGATCTTCTCTCAGACACTGGGATGGTGGGGTGCAAATCGGGATCATCACCCATGATTCCAAACCTGAAGCTTACTGCTGAAGATGAGGAGTTGAGAGATCCGACTGTCTATCACAGGTTGGTAGGTAGACTTATCTACCTAGCCAACACTAGGCCAGACATTCATTCGCTGTCAGCCGAGTTAGTCAATTCATGCACAGACCATGTCAGCCTCACCTTGATGCAGTTTATCATATTCTTCGGCACCTCAAGTCTTGTCTTGGACTTGGGTTGTTCTATGCATCAGGATCTCAGATTGGTTCTCTAGCCTGTTATTCAGATTCAGATTATAGGGGAGCATGTGACGGTCGATCTACTACGGGCTTCTGTGCTTTTCAAGGGACTCATCTTATCTCTTGGAAGAGGAAGAAGCAGTCAGTTGTCTCTCGCTTGACAGCAGAGGCAGAGTATCGGGCACTGGCACTTGGGACATGTGAAATTATCTGGCTACGATTGATTCTTGGCGAGTAAGGACTTCTAGTGACTTCTTCATCTACATTATATTGTGATAATCAATCTGTTATTCAGCTCGTTTCTGACTCTGTATTACACGAGAGGACGAAGCATATAGAGATCAATGTTCACTTTCTTCGGGAGAAGGTTAGCAGTGGTATTGTCACTCCATCGTTTGTGGGGACTAGTGATTAGGTTGTAAATATTTTCACCAAACCTGTCACTCTATCCATTCTTCGGGACTCAATTGTCAAGCTTGGCTTAGTTGACATTTTTGCGCTTAGTTTGAGGGGGAGTATTGGAGATATAGCAGTTTAGTTTATTAGGATTTATTAAGTTTTCCTTTTTTTACTTTTTTATCCTTATTGTAACTTTTATTGGCTATATATACGGGACTCTACACTTAGTTTGTATCCCTTTTTCTCTCTTCTAAATATTTCCAGTGAAACAAAATGAGGGATCTGATGGAAAAGTGTGTAGTCGTGTTATCAAAATGGAGGTAAAAATTATATGTAATAGGTTTTTTTGCCTTCTAATTATATTTGTCTTCAGTTGACATATATCTCTGCAGGTTCATTCCATATGAGATTACTGTATGCTATGATGTTGGTATTGTACATAGAGATGGAAACGCTGGGCCACCCTTTTATATGGGGATTTATATTTTTATGAGCCTAGAAAATTTAGTCTCTCCTTGCATGTGTGATTAGAAATAGATTTTCATTTGGTGCAACCTTGCTAATTTTTTAAGGGTAGTTCAAGTTCTTTTTATCATGTTCACTCTTATTTTTTTTTTAATTTTTTGGCTTGGTTGCTTTTTATGTAATGCCAGTTGAACGAGGTTGTTAATGGGTTAAAGGATGATGAGCCTCTCTTGGATTCAGTACTCGTGCATATGGGAAGCATGTATTCATCTCTGGGGAAGTTTGACAAGTCCATGCTATCCTATAGGAGAGCTCTTAAAATTCTGGAAAGTAAATATGGTGAGTGTTATCTTTTAAGTGTTTCATATGTTGTCTATTATATTTGTGATTGGTGGTGTCTGTGTTAGAATGCATTCATCGTAACACTGCTGGTGGTGGTCAATGTATCTAGACTTGGCATTCTGATCCTGGTTGGTGACTTATGCATTGTCATACTCTGATTTTGCTAATTCTCATGAAAGTATTGCAATCTGACCACAACTTTAAGACATTTCTTAGGCATATTTGGTAAGGTCCTGCTTAGCTTGCGAATGGTTCTAAAGGTGCAAAACGCACAAGTTGAACAAATTTTTTTTTTTTCCTTTTGGGAAGTATTCATCCAAATTACTTAAATGATAAGGAGACTATTTAAAAGTGACAACTGAGAAGTTAGCCCACATTCGTGGTAGAAAGCATGTAATAAAATGTCTTGAGATCTTTTGCATCTGGAAGTATAACTTCCAAGAATATGTTCTTTTTTTCCTTTTTCATTGTTTGGGTAAACTAGATTGGTAGTCCCCAAGGTACACAATTTTTCTCACTTTGTTCTCCCGATTTTCAATTGTGTCATTTTAGTCCAAAAAAATGTAAAAGTTTAGTTTTAAGCTTCCAAGCTCCAACTTTATTCTAAATAATTGACAAAAGCGAACCATGAGTCTTTTTGATGATGTCTACTTCTATTTACTCGTTGGAAGTTATCATTGGACTATTCAAACTAAATCACAAATTTTAAGGATTATAATGTACAATTGAAAGTTGAGAGACCAAAGTGAGACTAAACGCATACTTCAAGAACCGTTAATGTATTTTACCCTTTCATTTTGTGGGTCTTGTGGGAGGGGAATGGGTTATGTATTATCCAGGATGTATCTTATTGTTGCATGCTTGGCATACATAGTCAAGCTAGGTGGAAAGGACTTAATACATGACACCGAGATTGGCTTGAAGTTCTATTTCAAGGTACCAACAATAGATAAATGGAATTCCCATTCATGTTTCTGGAGAAGACAAAAATTCCATATCTGCTCACTTCACTTTAATAAAGCTTTAAGTCTCAGCTGCTTGGCATTGAGGAATGGTTACATGAATGTGTTTACTGTTCATCCGCCTTGGGCTATGTTATTGGTTAAGTCTTGCCATTATTTTTTCCACATTCTTAAACCTCTTATATGGGGCCTTCTTTCTTCCCTTGCACGTCAAATTGGGCCATTTCTCTTTGCTGCTGTGTTACTCACTCTTGGCTGCCAGTAACACCATCTTTGATTACTAAGTCCTTTATCAAAAATAAATAAGTTGAGCCATAGTTTGAGTTGTCTAAATTAGATCAATAATCACATCAACAACTAATTTTTTGTCAAATGATTCTCTTCAAATTTTTATAATTTTATAATTTTATGAAGATTGAAGATTCATTTTTGGACCTTCCTGTTCAATGGTGGCTTTTGTATTGTACCATCATGTAAATCCGAAGTCTGTCCAACTCCTCCATCAGTATTAAAAAGGAAATTTGGCAAGTGGTGTTCTTCAACAACTAAATGCAGCTATTTTCCTGACTTTATCATATCTTGCTAGTTTGGCTATTTTCTTTCCTACATTTTAATTACGGTCCATTTTTTATCTCCGCAGGACCATTGAACACTAAATGGTTCTGCGGATTGCAGTGTGCGTCTGTTGTGACTCCTGCTAGGTGCCATTAGTTTTGTGAAATAGTCATTCATTGTTCAGCAATCAGCATTCTACTAATGCGGGTATTTATGATGGCATATTCTTTCTTTTTTTTTTGGTAGGGAACAAGAGTACTTTACTTATTACTCCCTTATTAGGGACAGCAAAAGTTCTTGGTTCTACTGGAAGAGCCACAAAGGCAATAGAAATGTACCACCGTGCAATATCCATATTGGAATTGAGCAGAGATGCAGAGAGCGAGGAANGTTTGAGGGGGAGTATTGGAGATATAGCAGTTTAGTTTATTAGGGTTTATTAAGTTTTCCTTTTTTTACTTTTTTATCCTTATTGTAACTTTCATTGGCTATATATACGGGGCTCTACACTTAGTTTGTATCCCTTTTTCTCTCTTCTAAATATTTCCAGTGAAACAAAATGAGGGATCTGATGGAAAAGTGTGTAGTCGTGTTATCAAAATGGAGGTAAAAATTATATGTAATAGGTTTTTTTGCCTTCTAATTATATTTGTCTTCAGTTGACATATATCTCTGCAGGTTCATTCCATATGAGATTACTGTATGCTATGATGTTGGTATTGTACATAGAGATGGAAACGCTGGG
Source organism: Ilex paraguariensis (assembly GCA_963454935.2). Taxonomy (NCBI): domain Eukaryota; kingdom Viridiplantae; phylum Streptophyta; class Magnoliopsida; order Aquifoliales; family Aquifoliaceae; genus Ilex; species Ilex paraguariensis. Next base: position 435,256 of record CAUOFW020001591.1, read on the forward strand.
CCACCCTTTTATATGGGGATTTATATTTTTATGAGCCTAGAAAATTTAGTCTCTCCTTGCATGTGTGATTAGAAATAGATTNTTAGTTTGAGGGGGAGTATTGGAGATATAGCAGTTTAGTTTATTAGGATTTATTAAGTTTTCCTTTTTTTACTTTTTTATCCTTATTGTAACTTTTATTGGCTATATATACGGGACTCTACACTTAGTTTGTATCCCTTTTTCTCTCTTCTAAATATTTCCAGTGAAACAAAATGAGGGATCTGATGGAAAAGTGTGTAGTCGTGTTATCAAAATGGAGGTAAAAATTATATGTAATAGGTTTTTTTGCCTTCTAATTATATTTGTCTTCAGTTGACATATATCTCTGCAGGTTCATTCCATATGAGATTACTGTATGCTATGATGTTGGTATTGTACATAGAGATGGAAACGCTGGGCCACCCTTTTATATGGGGATTTATATTTTTATGAGCCTAGAAAATTTAGTCTCTCCTTGCATGTGTGATTAGAAATAGATTTTCATTTGGTGCAACCTTGCTAATTTTTTAAGGGTAGTTCAAGTTCTTTTTATCATGTTCACTCTTATTTTTTTTTTAATTTTTTGGCTTGGTTGCTTTTTATGTAATGCCAGTTGAACGAGGTTGTTAATGGGTTAAAGGATGATGAGCCTCTCTTGGATTCAGTACTCGTGCATATGGGAAGCATGTATTCATCTCTGGGGAAGTTTGACAAGTCCATGCTATCCTATAGGAGAGCTCTTAAAATTCTGGAAAGTAAATATGGTGAGTGTTATCTTTTAAGTGTTTCATATGTTGTCTATTATATTTGTGATTGGTGGTGTCTGTGTTAGAATGCATTCATCGTAACACTGCTGGTGGTGGTCAATGTATCTAGACTTGGCATTCTGATCCTGGTTGGTGACTTATGCATTGTCATACTCTGATTTTGCTAATTCTCATGAAAGTATTGCAATCTGACCACAACTTTAAGACATTTCTTAGGCATATTTGGTAAGGTCCTGCTTAGCTTGCGAATGGTTCTAAAGGTGCAAAACGCACAAGTTGAACAAATTTTTTTTTTTTCCTTTTGGGAAGTATTCATCCAAATTACTTAAATGATAAGGAGACTATTTAAAAGTGACAACTGAGAAGTTAGCCCACATTCGTGGTAGAAAGCATGTAATAAAATGTCTTGAGATCTTTTGCATCTGGAAGTATAACTTCCAAGAATATGTTCTTTTTTTCCTTTTTCATTGTTTGGGTAAACTAGATTGGTAGTCCCCAAGGTACACAATTTTTCTCACTTTGTTCTCCCGATTTTCAATTGTGTCATTTTAGTCCAAAAAAATGTAAAAGTTTAGTTTTAAGCTTCCAAGCTCCAACTTTATTCTAAATAATTGACAAAAGCGAACCATGAGTCTTTTTGATGATGTCTACTTCTATTTACTCGTTGGAAGTTATCATTGGACTATTCAAACTAAATCACAAATTTTAAGGACTATAATGTACAATTGAAAGTTGAGAGACCAAAGTGAGACTAAACGCATACTTCAAGAACCGTTAATGTATTTTACCCTTTCATTTTGTGGGTCTTGTGGGAGGGGAATGGGTTATGTATTATCCAGGATGTATCTTATTGTTGCATGCTTGGCATACATAGTCAAGCTAGGTGGAAAGGACTTAATACATGACACCGAGATTGGCTTGAAGTTCTATTTCAAGGTACCAACAATAGATAAATGGAATTCCCATTCATGTTTCTGGAGAAGACAAAAATTCCATATCTGCTCACTTCACTTTAATAAAGCTTTAAGTCTCAGCTGCTTGGCATTGAGGAATGGTTACATGAATGTGTTTACTGTTCATCCGCCTTGGGCTATATTATTGGTTAAGTCTTGCCATTATTTTTTCCACATTCTTAAACCTCTTATATGGGGCCTTCTTTCTTCCCTTGCACGTCAAATTGGGCCATTTCTCTTTGCTGCTGTGTTACTCACTCTTGGCTGCCAGTAACACCATCTTTGATTACTAAGTCCTTTATCAAAAATAAATAAGTTGAGCCATAGTTTGAGTTGTCTAAATTAGATCAATAATCACATCAACAACTAATTTTTTGTCAAATGATTCTCTTCAAATTTTTATAATTTTATAATTTTATGAAGATTGAAGATTCATTTTTGGACCTTCCTGTTCAATGGTGGCTTTTGTATTGTACCATCATGTAAATACGAAGTCTGTCCAACTCCTCCATCAGTATTAAAAAGGAAATTTGGCAAGTGGTGTTCTTCAACAACTAAATGCAGCTATTTTCCTGACTTTATCATATCTTGCTAGTTTGGCTATTTTCTTTCCTACATTTTAATTACGGTCCATTTTTTATCTCCGCAGGACCATTGAACACTAAATGGTTCTGCGGATTGCAGTGTGCGTCTGTTGTGACTCCTGCTAGGTGCCATTAGTTTTGTGAAATAGTCATTCATTGTTCAGCAATCAGCATTCTACTAATGCGGGTATTTATGATGGCATATTCTTTCTTTTTTTTTTGGTAGGGAACAAGAGTACTTTACTTATTACTCCCTTATTAGGGACAGCAAAAGTTCTTGGTTCTACTGGAAGAGCCACAAAGGCAATAGAAATGTACCACCGTGCAATATCCATATTGGAATTGAGCAGAGATGCAGAGAGCGAGGAATTGGTGATACCTTTATTTGCTCTTGGACGTCTTTTAATCAAGGAAGGCAGAGCTGTGGATGCTGAAAATCCTTTTAATAGGTCACTTCTCTTTTATGGATATTGCTTGGTATAGAGTTATAGGTTCTTATTATTAGCTATTTATCTCTCTCTCTTTGTTTGGCTAATCATAGAATTTTAAACATATATACGAAGTTATATGGAGAGGAAGATGGGAGAGTTGGAATGGCTATGTGTTCCCTAGCTCATGCCAAGTGTGTAAAAGGTGCATGTTGTAAATTTTCTCAGCATGCAAGTATTTTTCTTCTTCTTGTGGTTTCTGACTAGGATGTTGTTTTTCGTTTCTTTTCCTTATGTTTGGCTACCTGTCATCAATATGTGATGTTGGTCTTCAGTAAATAGACAGTTGTTCAGCCCAACTTCATGCTCATGAATGGATNCTTTTCATTTCTTTTCCTTATGTTTGGCTACCTGTCATCAATATGTGATGTTGGTCTTCAGTAAATAGACAGTTGTTTAGCCCAACTTCATGCTCATGAATGGGTAATAATCATGGTGTTGTGTGCAAGAACATCATCATCATATATGTTACTGTTATGAGNTTTTTCGTTTCTTTTCCTTATGTTTGGCTACCTGTCATCAATATGTGATGTTGGTCTTCAGTAAATAGACAGTTGTTCAGCCCAACTTCATGCTCATGAATGGATAATAATCATGGTGTTGTGTGCAAGAACATCATCATCATATATGTTACTGTTATGAGGGACCTTCTTTCTCTTTGACATTCATGTGATCATGCTTAGCTCTGCTTCCACTGCTCTTTCCAGCTGGAGCGGTGGTAAAGTGAGTGGGGAATTTATATCTGTGTGGAAAGTGGTGCCTTTATATCTGGGGTGGAGTATTTCCAATCGAAAAAGAAAAAATCTGGGATGGAGAGGAGTAGACATTCCATTGGGAGGAGTGGGAAAGCCTGTCCATAAACTGAGGCATTTGAAATTGAGATCAACGTATCACTGGATAACAGAAAGGACCTGGAGTCTGTCTATACTTTTGTTAATTTTTCTGGAAATGAGAGATTATATTCTTGTATATGTTGGTTTAGGTTAGAATACATTTGCGTGCTCATGGGTGAAGCCCAAACTCCAAAACGTAAATGCGTCGGGGTTGTCAGATTGCTTTGTTTCTTGTGTCATTATCTTTTTAACATTTTTGATATCTCTATTTATGATAGGTTTTGGGTTCTTATCCCTTTTGCCCTTTCGTTTACAGGGAACGTGGATGAAGCCATTGATCTGTATAGAAATGCCCTTCATGTCCTCAAGGATTCAAAATATATGGCATTGGATGACGACATAATGGAAAAGATGAGAATAGACTTAGCAGAATTACTTCATGTAGTAGGGAGGTAAAGTTGGATTTGTCATGTAGTTGTGCTTTTCTGTCTAGTTGTGCCACCTTTCAATTGAGAAGTCAGAGTGTGCAGTCAATATATCAGTCAGAAAATCTCTAAATGATTTACCATATTTTTATCGTAAGGTTTCTTAATGGATTTCCTTTAGTAGGTACTGAGTAACCATAGTTAGAGGCTCAGAGGTAATCAAGGATAATAGAGTGCTAGTAATCATAAGAGCTGGCAGGTCAAATGTAAACAAACCATGCAGCTGCTGAATGTATATCAGATAGTAGATAGCATCAAGCATGATAGTAGATAGCATCAAGCAAGTTACTTCTTTTAAAGTGTCGCCTTATATTCTGCTTTGTATTGTTTGCTTTTAGAGGAAAAGAGGGCCGAGCACTGCTGGAGGAATGTTTGTTGATCACCGAGAAGTATAAAGGGAAAGACCATCCAGGCATAGTCACGCACCTTATAAATCTTGCAACCTCCTATTTGCGCTCCAAGGATTTTGTGGAGGCTGAGCGCTTGCTGAGGACAAGTCTGGATATCATGTCGAAGACTGCGCCCCCAGATGATCAGTCCATCACCTTCCCCATGTTGCATCTTGCAGTTACTCTTTATAACTTAAACCGCAATGAAGAAGCTGAGCAACTGGCCTTGGATGTTTTGCGCATCCGCGAGAAGGCATTTGGAAAAGAATCTCTTCCCGTTGGTAAGCTTTTGTTCCCTTTTGCTTAATGGTAAAATATATTTTACAGCTATGTTGTCATCCTTTCCATTTATCTGGTATGTGATTGTGGTATGCCATTTCTCTGTGTTCTCTATGCATGGGCATAGGGTTTTGAACAAATTGAAGATGCAAAAGAGCTGAGGAATTTAGTGCTTATAATATTTTGCACAATGTTTGTATGTTTCTCTGTCTCCTACATGCAAAACTCTACGGTGTCGATCAAATTCATTCTGATGATATGATGGTGGTTTCCGTAGTTATTTTATGAATAATTTCACAGTTGTTATATATATTTTCTGTCTCATTCTTTTACAAGTGATTAATTTCTTGCAGGGGAGGCTCTTGATTGTTTGGTTTCCATTCAGACCAGTTTAGAGAAGGATGGCAGTGAGTTATTACAGTTGCTGAAAAGGGTTCTGAGAATCCAGGAGAAAGCATTTGGCCGTGAAAGTAAGGCGGTGGTGGAAACCTTGAGAAAAATTGTATTCTACTTGGACAAATTGGGGTTGAAGGAGGAGAAGTTTCCTTTGCAAAAGAGATTGTCTATGCTTAGAGACAAATATAAAAAAACAATGCAGTATTAGTGTCAATGGAGGCTGCTCTACTGGATGGATTCAGCTGAAATTTCCAAAATAGTCTGTGCATTATGCATCTGTACAGGTATTTTTTTTTTTTTGGGGGGTGGGGCGGGGGTTTGTTGTTTAATCTGTATTTTATGATAACTGTATTCAAGTTTTTTACCATTTGGAGTTGCAAAACGTACTTCCTTGAGCTATAGAAAACTGTATTTGTTTTGAACGCTAGATATATAGTTGAAGTGGTTCTCTAGGGGGAAAAGGTCAAAGAAATCAACTTCCAGCAGAAAATGCAATCAATTTTATACAAGTATGACTATGATAATGTGCATTACATCAAAAAAGAGTATATGGCAGCTGATGCTTACAAAAATGAGCAAGAAATGAAAAGACATCGTGTACAATGCCATAACCANTAACTTCCAGCAGAAAATGCAATCAATTTTATACAAGTATGACTATGATAATGTGCATTACATCAAAAAAGAGTATATGGTAGATGATGCTTACAAAAATGAGCAAGAAATGAAAAGACATCGTGTACAATGCCATAACCAAATGGGTGTCTTAAGGCAAAACTTCAAAAAAACAAGTGCATGGTAGATTCCTCCCACGCCCACGACGACTTCTCATCTCTTTTCCTCTGTTATCCTGTGATTAATATTCATCTAAGTAGGCGTATAACACGTCATCTTCCTTCGACTTGCGTCGGCTGAGCAAGGCTTTAAGGATCCGTTTACTTCTGCTGGTGTATTTGTCTCTCTCTTTCAGTTCTCCTCTTTCAGCATGGAACCGCATTGAAGCTGATTTTTGAGCGCTTGAAGGATGCTGGTAAAATGAAACAATATACAAAATTAAGACTCGGTAAATTGAAAACTGAAAAAAATGAATGTTTGCAAGTTTGAAATGATGGCTGGAGTGTTCTGTAGCCAAATCTAACATTTGGCCTTTTCACTCTAGTAACATGAACAGGACACAAAAGATGTGATTGCATANCATTGAAGCTGATTTTTGAGCGCTTGAAAGATGCTGGTAAAATGAAACAATATACAAAATTAAGGCTCGGTAAATTGAAAACTGAAAAAAATGAATGTTTGCAAGTTTGAAATGATGGCTGGAGTGTTCTGTAGCCAAATCTGACATTTGGCCTTTTCACTCTAGTAACATGAACAGGACACAAAAGATGTGATTGCATATACTTCCCGGAGTTTGCCAAGCAACCATACGAGCCCAAAAGATGCCTAGTTGGAAACAGTTTTGAACAAATAATGAAACAAAGAATAAATGAAGGGAAGGATCCAGTGTCTACCTGTTGCCTTCCAAGAAAAGGGTTAAGAGNGCAAAAGATGCCTAGTTGGAACAGTTTTGAACAAATAATGAAACAGAATAAATGAAGGGAAGGATCCAGTGTCTACCTGTTGCCTTCCAAGAAAAGGGTTAAGAGTGTTTGGCCGACTCGGATTTGGGGTGGTGGGGCGCGAACTTTTTGGGGTAGTTGGCCTACTCAAGAGAGATCCAGAACGTACAAGAGGAAACCGATGTGGTGAAACTGTTCGCCTGTCTGATTCATAAGCATCACCTGTTACTGTTCGCTCGTCTGATTCATAAGCATAACCCATAGAACATAAGAAACAGGAGGATAATGAGAAGTTTGAAAGGAGAAAACAGACACAGAAATAACTTGAAATATATCAACTTAGCTCAAGAGTCAAAGACGCAAAATTGATGCATACAAACCTAGTACTTTTGTGGTGGTGGTGCCATTGGATGATAAGTTTCCAGGTTGTTTGGGAAGACATGGAGAAGGTGACCGGGAGTGCCCTTTTCTGCGTGGCATGCAATTTAGAATACAAATAACCTAGAAACACAGGCATGTGAAGGTACCAATTTGACGCATCATGATAAGTAACATCAAAACTTACCCCAATGGAGATGCAGTTTCTCTAATTGTAGCTCGAACAGCTTTGGTAAAACAACCAGCTAATAGATTAGATCAAATTATACCAAAACCTTTCCTAAGGCAATAGAAATGATGAGGAAGAAGGGACTAGAAAAGAGCATTCTACCATTTTTAAATTGATGTGATTCATCTTCATCACTGAAGCGACAACCCTGGTAGCTTGGTTCAGTACGAATGGAACAGTGCATGGTCTCGCCAACTGAGCATGATATTAAAAACTCGTAAAAAATCAAACACCTTAGTCTCTTTAATAATATGTACATCTCTATAAAAGATAAGCAACATGTCCACTAAGATATTATAAGACATGAAGACTGTAGAGTGTAACTGCCTGGCAAGATGTATCTCTTATGGTACTTCGGAGTATCTATCAACAATGATTGCTGAGAAAGGCCCTCTCGGTCAATGTGCTCCTGGCATGTCCGCAACCTCTAAGATAAGACAACAAAGGCACAAATAGTCAATATCAATCTTAATTCCATCATCTCAGAGCAAAAAGGTGCAGTTGTAGGCATAGCTGCTACCTTGATTCAGTGTAATCATCAATTCACAAATATCCTGTAGAATAGTGGGGTGGAAGAAGCTTTCTCCGCATTTTTTATGTTAGCAATTTTTATGCTTATTCAGGATTTCGAAGACGATAGTACTCATAACCTTTAGGTTACTTTCTCTAGATTTTGATCATAATATTTTTAAATAAAACCTATTCAGAAACAACAAATGAAACCCCAACATATACATAAACAATGAAGCCAAATTCACCTGATCAATGCAAGATACCCGAAGCTCTGTTCCAGAAACTTCATGAACCTTNCACAAAAAATGAAACCCCAACATATACATAAACAATGAAGTCAAATTCACCTGATCAATGCAAGATACCCGAAGCTCTGTTCCAGAAACTTCATGAACCTTTTCATCAACGAGATCGTTAACCTTAAATGTCACAGAACCCAAATGGTCCACAGTACTTACAACAGCTTTGACAGCATAATCTTTCAATGTATCCACCACTCTGTATGTGCAGGAATAATTGCCAGTGGGAAAAAGGACAGAATACAATGGAGGGTGTAATGGAATGTAAGAAGTTCGGCAACAACTCACATTTGTTTCTGGTTATCATTGGTGTAAGACAACTCAAAATACTCAGCTGCCGAGTACAGTTGCTTTCTCAGATTCTTCAAATCCTAAAGAAAGAAAAGTAAAAGAAAATGGATTTTAAAAAACATAATTTAGGATCAAAAGGTTCTCATATAATAACAGATAAGTTAAGCTTGTGCAATAAAACAAGAAAAATTGCATACATTACCGGTTTTGTATTACCACTTATTTGGAGGATTGCGATTAGCTCTTGTTTTGGAAAGATAATAATGGATAACCTTGATTGAAATCCTATCGTGTCATGTTAGGAAAAACCAGAAATATATATATATATATATGTAGCCCTAGTCCAACAAATGTTTTGCTGTCTTCATTTCCATAATAGCCAAACAGAAATGCAGTTCTTGCTTCAGAAAAAAAAAATATTGATGTCCTAAACAGACTACCTTCCCATCTCACTTGACATTACTCAGATAGTAAGAAGTAGAAGAATTTATTGTGTTTCAGAACCATTAATAAGCCTCCATAATTTGAGCTGAACTTTATAAAGGAAAATGAAAAAGAAGGTGAAGAAGGACAATTTGTCAATTTTACAAACACAAGCACCCGGAAGACAAATCCAAGCATGGGAAGCAGGGAATACCTTAAGACTATCAGAGAAGAGCAAACTCTGCTGCATATAATCCTCATCATAACTGGCTGGTTCTGGAGGGAGGTGGATAGAAGCAGATGAAGTGACTGTCTCCATGATGGAGAAACTGGTAATCAAGAATTCTTTACCGAGCAGAAATTAATTTAACCCCTGTAAAAATTACAGCCACAAACATTTTTTAAAAAGAGGGAAAATGATAACAAACCAACGTATCTTAGTCATGGCTCTATGTAAGGTTATGTATTGTAATTCATCTTTAAGCCCAAAATCGAAAACCCAACAGCACCCAGAACTATAAATACAAAACCCTTAAAAGGATGAGCAATTCTAACAGGAGACTTGTAGTAGAAGTTGCAACAAACAGAGAATTCCTAATCTTGTTGAAAAGCAGCTACTTTTGAAAAACAAAACAAACAATGTCTAAAACAAAAATAGGAAAAATCAATAAAGGCAGAGTAAAGCTTTCAAATGACTCCGCAACCACCCAGAGAACAAATCGGCAAACTGAACAACTGGAATTTGAAAAGGCTGATTATGTCCTAAGCTTGATCAACACACACTCATTGTACAAGAACAAAGCATATTCCCAGATATGAGTTAAAACGATAATCAATCCTTAAAAACATCAAAGCTGCAATCTCTACCCCAAAAAAAAAACCATTTTAGTAGCTGAAAACTAACAACAATGAAACAAACAAGGTCAAATTTGAGTCTAACATTACACATCTTATTGTTTCCCAACAAAGGAAATCCAACTCAACTTTGAAATATTCAATTTTTTTCCCACTTTCTCAGCAACCAAAATGATAACAAACAAGTACAATCGGTGAGATAGTGAAGAGTCTAACCTGTTATTTGTTCTGCAAGAACTGTCAACTCCAAACCCACTATCCCCTTCAACTTTTGATCATAACAATTCTGAACACCCAACTGATTAAGACGGCCAAATGAGACGCAAATTGGCCCATTCACTGAGATAGACCAAAAGTAGATAAGTAAGCCAAGAGAAAACGACAACTAAAGTTTTGGAGGATATTTGAGGACGAGAAAGCTAGAAAATGCGAACACAGATTGACACGAGAGAGGGAAAGAGAGACTGAAGAAGATTGGGTCGCATCAAGGTAAGCAGATCGGTATACGGAGAGATTCCAACAAAACTGCGTCTTACCGCAGAACCCAAAAAATCTCTATCTAATGCTTGCTAATTTGTGGGCCCGTGGTCCTTTGGGCCTCTTTACCATATTTGTGTTATGTTGAGTGAGATTAGTGTTGTAGGGTGTAGATTTTAAAAAAATATTGGGTAATCATTAAACCACGCTAACTTAGTATAATTGTTTATTAATAGATAAATAAATCAATAAATGAACCCCACTAAAATTCATAAATTGGAGAGGTCAACTTCAAATTTTCCTCAAACTCATTNTATTAAACCACGCTAACTTAGTATAATTGTTTATTAATAGATAAATAAATCAATAAATGGACCCCACTAAAATTCATAAATTGGAGAGGTCAACTTCAAATTTTCCTCAAACTCATTAACTTTAATGTCATTTGTATTTAAAATTTTGAACTCTGGCAATATATAAATTGAGATAAAATTCAAATCTAATTTATATTTAATTAAAATTTAGATTTAATTGAATAGCATTGCTCTTTTGATCATTATTCGAGCTGAGTTGGGATAAGATTTGGTATTCAAAATTAATTGTCTACCGATTATTCGGATTGGGCCCCATAATCTGTCATGTTTTTCAGTGCTTAACCTTTCTCAGGCAATCCTTCTCCTTTTTGGGATTGGAATATTTATTTAGTTTGAATCCGTGATTGTAGTAGTGCTTAATCTACTTTCCGTTTATTAATGTTGAAACTTGGAAAGGGACCCACTGCGGACCAGAATGATAGGTTTTTCTTTCTTTCCCTAGCTAGGCCCAGATTGAGTTGGGTTTGGCCCTAAGTCCATTTGGGTGTTGCTCAACTCAATCACCCATTAACCATTCAATAGCCACCAGATTAATATCGGGGTATTTGTAGATTTATTTAGATTTAAATATACTCAAAAAAATTATTTACAGATAAGTCTATTTTTAATCTATATTATCCAAAATATTTTTAAATTATTTTTATTGAGACCAACAATAATAGATAATATTTATGATAAGAGTAATTATATAATATATTTCAAAAAGAATTTGAAATGTTTTAAAATGTGTACTTATTGATAATTATTTGATAAAAAAGATGACTTAATAAAATATAAATTTAGAAGTAATATTTAAAACCAAATAAATTCTACAAAAAATACTCACAGACAATTATCCGTAATATCAATACTACATGACATGTATAAACTCTTCACTCAATTATCCATTAACCATTCAATAGCCACCAGATCTACAAGAAATGAAACGGAAAATAAGAGCAAGCAAGCGAGGGCAGGCAGGTTATTGAGCAGATGGAAGCAGGCTCGATCACTGGCCCACCATTCTCTTATTTTATTATTGTCTTCGTCTCCATGGGACCGCCTGCTTAAAGCCTTCATAAATGTTTGTCTGCAAAATAATACAACAGCATACATTACCCACCACATTTATGGATGAATCAAATTAAGCACTTACAAATAATTTTTTCTTTTTTTTTATTTAATGGTCAAAGGTCTCTGGTCAATTTATGTATATTTTAACTAATTCCCTCTTCGATTTGATCAAAGACATGCCACGAAATTATAATTATCTTAGGATTTATAAATAATTTTTTTTTTGGACAAATCATTAGTGATTTTGAAACACATAAAACAGGGAAAAAGTTGTATGCTAAAAAAAAAAGTTAAGAACGAGAAGCATTACTCAAATGGAAAATTGCGTTGAAACTTACCCACAAGTGAGAACTGGTGTGAGAGAAACTCAAGAAGCTGCTTCTTCTTCTAACCTTTGTGATCTTCACCTTCGAATCACTCTGAGGCTGAGCACCACTACTTACAGAAGATGAAAAGTCAAAACTATCCATGACAACCCCACTATTCTCCTTGAAACTGCCCCACCTCGAAGCAACAAAGCTAAGTCTATCCTTAGTACTGTTTCTCTTTCTATACCTTACACCACCAACCAGACCTCCCTCAAGGTTCGTAGACTGCCCCTTTCGAAAAGAAAACGATAATGTGTGAGACAAAGACCGACCTTCGTAAGGTCCGTCCAACACGGTGGTCGGGGAGGGCATAGGGGTAGTGATTTTGGTCTCAGTCAACAGTCTTGGAGGCAGTTCTAAGGACCTGACAGTCTTGGATTGTGGAGTAGTGGAGGTGGTGGTGGCTCTAGGCTTGCCTGGTGCCTCCTCCCATTGGAATGGAATTGAAGCTAAGGTATGGATTGGTGGTGTTTGCATCCCTGGAGGCTCCTGTGGCTTGCTTGGAAGTGAGAACAAAGATAGCTTTGGTGGTGTGGAGCTTGGTTCATACTCTGCAACCAAGTAACCCATCTCTCTCTCTCTACATGCGCTTCTCAATGTGATGAACTGGTAACCTCCGTTCTTTAATATTTGTAGAGAGAGAGACAGAGAGTATATATTGACAGGGAGGTGGAGAAGCTGAAAGTCCAAAAGAAGGACAAAAGTTCAAAACGCTCCTAGCGCTTCTTCTTCACAAGAAGAAACGGGTGTTCTTACATTTGGCATTTAATGGGAAAAAAAAAACACCCTTAAGCTAGATCCGGGGACCCACTTCAAGAACTTGAATTAGTCAGAAGATAACGACCGCAAACGGTAATGTATGAGTCAGTGTCAGAGTGTAAATACAAAATAGCTGCAGGAAGAGCAACCATTGATATAATTACAAGGTTAAATACAATACAATATTATTGGAAGGTTGGAGTCCTAAAACAGGCCATTTGGCATATAGTGGGTGAAAGTTTACGATTAAGTATTAGCCGGCACTTGTATTTGAACTGACAGATCATTTTTATTCTTCTATACAATTCCATTGGGATTAACGTATCGATCGTCATCCTCAATTTGATCCTGCATGTTGCAAATTTAGATGGTGGTGGCGATGAAATTGAAGTTAGATCATTTCCCTTAAATAAATCACAACGGCCACTTGCCCAAAAAAATCAGAATTCATTTTCTCACATGTCCCAGATCAATTTTGAATATGTCAAATGTTTGATTTGATTGTGATCCGATCCAAATTTTACACAGAAAAAAAGTGTGATTCGAATTTGATAATTCAATAAATTGATATGAAATGTAAATATAATTTACTACAATTCTACTTTAACAAAGTCATTTTATTAGTATATGAATTTTTAATATTCGGATCATTTTTTACCAGATATAACTATTAGACTCAATGGGTACTAGTCATAGACGAATTGATCCAACTAACTCATTTAATATGGCTTCAAATGTAATTATTGGATTAGTTGTGAGTTCCGATGATAGATGGAGCCCACAACCAATCTAATGATTATACATCATTAGATCCCTAAATAAGATCCTCAAATAATGTCCAAATAACATTTTCCAAAATAAATAAAGAATGATTTAAACAAATTTTGATACGACACAAACCCAACACCACAAGATACATTCCTTCCTGATATCAATTTTCATTGGTTTGTGGTTTGCACAAGGAATCAAGCATGCTTCACTTATCAGATCCAAATGCCAAAATGATCATCAGTACAAATTTGTGGCTTTCTTCACAAGTACACAGAATTAATTAAAGGCAACACAGCACCCCTTAGTGAAATATGTACTAAAAAGAGGGGACACATGCATGCAGATGAACAATTCAACTGATCCCATAGTGACTAAAGACCCGAGAAGTCATCCCAGCCATAATCTTCCCATCCATCATATATATTCATCAAATTGCTACTGCTACTGCTTGGTCACATCTCATCTACTTTTGAGTTACTCCTCCCACTTGCCATTTATTTCTGGTTCTAATAAATGTGTGGCTGTGCATGGACCAACACTACCTCCGTTTTGAGAGTTACATGACATGAAGAAATATTAGCACCAAGCATGTGGAATGGCTCCTCATTTGAAGCCTTGTGGGCAATCAATAATCAATGCATTTGAAGGTCCACTACTCATCAGTCGATTGTGCCATAAGGATTAAAATCATCTAATTGGTGTACATGTTGACCCCTCAATCATGCAGAAGTAACACTTTCTTTGTCAGCTTTGTCAATCTGGTTCTATCCTCACACAGCTCTTATAATACAGGGCTGATGACATACAACCACTTTGACGGCTACTACAATATAAGTAGTTTTAAGGCACCAACTGTAGACATAGAGGACCATCAAAAAGAAGTGAGGACTAAACAGTCAGCAATAATATCATTCCAAACAAAATTTGCACAGTTAAGACATGGCTTTCAATTATTATGGACCGTTGTGCACCAACGGTATATACCTTGTCTATATATACACTCCCTACAACTTTTTTTTCTTTTTTTCTTTGGGAGTGGGAGGGGGAGGGAGAAGGGGGCTTAAACCCTTAAAACAGTTGCAAAAAAAGTCAACATTCTGGAAGAGATGATCCTTCGCTATCGCTTGTGCCAGAGCATATGGAAGTTCTGTCGGATTCCCAAGAAGCAGTTGGACTTGGAAATAATAATATTGGTTCGTCTCATGATGCAGCAGCGCCTATTGGAGAGGGATTCTGTCGATTAAATGAGCAATGTCTTCCCTCCTCCACTTTCTTGCTAGAACATCAATTTGTCTGTAAAGAGGGTAGTTCGGTTTGTATGGATGATGAGATGGGACTAGTCTGCAACAAGGAACCTCTTGATAAAGGGTTCTATTCAGATAATGACACCCCTTACAATATAGAGGCCGAGTATAATGGCTCAGAAGATGGTTCTGATAAAGAAGAGCAGCCTGATGCAGTTAAGCAGCTAAGTCAAACTGGTTTGATTACTAGATCAAGGTCTAGCCGAAACGCCTTTCTCCAAAGAATTCTCAATGATTAATATAATCTCATGGAATGTGAGGGGAGCTAATAAAGAAGCCTCTAGATTGAGGCTTAAANTGAAACGCCTTTCTCCAAAGTGTTGGGTTTCCCTCCTTTGTGGGACTCATCAATTTGCTAATTTTTTGGTGGCTTACCCGTGTAGGACTCTTATCCAAGACTTGGTTTGGAGTCTTCTAGTTAAAAAGGAATTTGGCAGCCATCAAAGACTATAAGTTTTGTCCTTTTCTTTGGTTCATCTATTCTCTGTTGGTTTGGCAAGAAGACATATTTTTCGGCAGTCTTTGGTTCAACAAAAATTCAGCCTTCTTCTTCTCCCTTTTTGGTGCCAGAAAAATCTGCAAATTTGTTCTTCAAGTGGGTAACATTTCTTCACTTGATATTTGGGTTTCTTGCGGTTTGTTCTTGGAGATTTGGTTCACTTATTTTGTGAGGTATTTTCCTCTTGTGATTTACACCTTGGTGTGTTTGTAAGGCTTATGCCTTTTGGCCACTTTGTAATCTGATTTGGTGATAGTGGAAGAAACTGACCTACCGGTCGTCGTGGATGTACCTCAAGTTATTTGAGAGAACCACGTAAATCTTGTGTGCTTATTTATTTTATGTTATTTTATTTATATTGCTTCCATTGATTTACACTTGTGGGAAAGCCTATTTTCCCAACACAAAGAATTCTCAATGATTAATATAATCTCATGGAATGTGAGGGGAGCTAATAAAGAAGCCTCTAGATTGAGGCTTAAAAAATTAATTAACGCTAATGATGTCTACTTAGTTTCTGTGCTGGAACCAAAACTCATGCCATCAAAGATGAGGAGTTTGTGCCATAGCTTGGGGTACGCTTCGTTTGCAGCTAATCCGCTTGCTGAGAAGTATTTTTGGGTATTGTGGGATCATAGGCTACAGGTGGAGATTCATGCAGCTCATGAACAGGCCTTGACAGTTAAGGTTTCTTTCCTTGGTACATTGCCTTTTTTAGTTACATTTGTTTATGCTAAGTGCGATCACATACTCAGGAGACCTCTATGGGATCATTTACTCTCTTTGTCTGTCTCAAATATGCCATGGTTAGTAGCAGGTGATTTTAATACCATTGTTTCATCTTCTAAGAGGAAGGGTGGATTGATACCTAGTTTATCTATTATGAATGAATTCATTTCCTTCATTGATTCAGCGGGTCTTATGGATTGTGGTTATATGGGTTCTACTTTTACTTGGTGCAATGATCATAAAGATCTTACCAGAATGTGGCAGAGACTAGATAGAGCTTTACACAACTTGGAATGGGGTGAGAGATTTCAGAACATAGTGGTGGAGCATGCTACTAGAGGGAACTCAGATCATTGTCCTTTGATCATTAAAAATTCTGAAAATGGTGCACCCAGGAGAGTCTCTTATTTTAAGTTTATGAACATGTGGACAGAACATACTGATTTTCTTCCCCTGGTGGAGTCGAAATGGGTAGGGTCTTACTCACAAAATCCTATTGAGAATTTGTTTCTTCGGTTGAAGTACCATAAATTCCACATGAGAAGGTGGAATAAGGATTCCTTTGGTAACGTTTTTGAAAATATCANTTGTTTCTTCGGTTGAAGTACCGTAAATTCCACATGAGAAGGTGGAATAAGGATTCCTTTGGTAACGTTTTTGAAAATATCAAGAAGTGTGAGCAACAACTATTACAGGCTGAGCTTCTAGTGGAGCAGATGTATTCTGAGGCTAATGTATTATCCATGGAGAATGCTAGGAAAGCCCTGGATCATGCCTTGAAGATAGAGGAGATCTTTTGGAGGCAAAAAGCGAATGTTAAGTGGCCCTTGGAGGGGGAGAGAAATACAAGACTGTACCACACTATTGCTAAGGGGAAATCAGTAAGAAATAGAATTAAAGATTCTGGAGGTAATTCGGTGGAGGAGGAATTTGGTATTGCTAGAGTTGCTGAGGAATTTTTTTCTGCACTTTACACTTCAGAGCCACANGCTATATAAAATTAAAGATTCTGGAGGTAATTCGGTGGAGGAGGAATTTGGTATTGCTAGAGTTGCNGAACGGGTTTTATATGTCTTACGCATTGAGCTATATAGCAGCCCAAGCCTTCGCTCCATGGACTAAGCCTCAGAAAATTTTTCATTAAAAAATCACACAATATTACTTCGGGTCGGGTCATCATCCGGATCACATATACAAACTAGACTTCATAAAANGCAGATGAGGATAATCGAATGCTTACTGCTCCTGCTACCTTAGAAGAACCGAAGGAGATCATCTTTTCTATGTCTATCCACAGTGCTCCAGGACCGGATGGGTTTTCAGGTAAATTTTTTCAATGCTCCTGGGGCATTATTAAGAATGACTTGTTGGAAGCAGTTAACTTCTTTCTGCATGGAGGGGAGATCCCTAGATCTGTCAATGCCACCCTAATGTCTCTTATTCCTAAAACAGAGAACCCTTCCACTTTCTCTGATTTTAGGCCAATCATTTTATGCAACTTCTTATATAAAATTTTCACAAAGTTACTGTCTTCAAGGTTGGGTTCTCTTTTGCCAAAACTCATTTCGGAGGAGCAGCAAGGCTTTGTAAAGGGAAGAAATAGCGGGGATAGTATTGCTCTAGCTCAGTTGATGGTAAATGAGCTGGATAGAAAGGTAGAAGCCGGAAACGTTATAGTTAAACTTGATATGATGAAGGCTTTTGATAGAATGGAGTGGGATTTTTTGAATCACACCCTTAAANTGCTCAGTTGATGGTAAATGAGCTGGATAGAAAGGTAGAAGCCGGAAGCGTCATAGTTAAACTTGATATGATGAAGGCTTTTGATAGAATGGAGTGGGATTTTTTGAATCACACCCTTAAAAGCTTTGGGTTCTCTGATAATTTTGTGCTTATCATTTCTAACTGCTTAAGAAATCAAAATGTTTCCCTTACTATCAATGGTGTTAGGCATGGCTTTTTTCCTAGTTCTAGAGGCTTGAGACAAGGTGATCCACTGTCTCCAAGTTTATTCATTCTTGCTGAAAAAATATTAAGCAGAGGGCTTAAGAAACAATACCGGCAGGGTTTAATTCAAAGCTTTCACACTGGAAGAGGCTCTATTATGCTTAGTCATATGTTATTTGCGGACGATACACTTATTTTCCTGAAAGAAAATAAGAGGCCTATGACTAATTTACTAAAATTTGTGGGAAGGTATGAAACATCATCTGGGCAAAAACGTAAACAAACAGAAGAGTTCTCTTTATTGTTCCTCAAGAATCACTCCAGCTAGAAGGTCTATGTTGTCTCGTGTTGCAAATATACCTTCTAAGTCTTGTCCATCCACCTATTTAGGATGTCCAATTATTAAAGGGAGAGTTAAGCTTTGTCATTTTGAAAGCCTTCTTCAAAATGACACGAGACAATCCACCATATTAATCCTAATCACCAAAAGAACGGGTTTTATATGTCTTACGCACTGAGCTATATAGCGGCCCAAGCCTTCGCTCCATGGACTAAGCCTCAGAAAATTTTTCATTAAAAAATCTTACAATATTACTTCGGGTCGGGTCATCATCCGGATCACATATACAAACTAGACTCCANAGCACTGAATTCAAGTATTCTAATATTTCAAGCAGCAACGAATATAACATGACGGCAGTGAATCTCAAATATAACATATGAGAAGATTTAGAAGGCCACCACATAGACANTCACACCCTTAAAAGCTTTGGGTTCTCTGATAATTTTGTGCTTATCATTTGTAACTGCTTAAGAAATCAAAATGTTTCCCTTACTATCAATGGTGTTAGGCATGGCTTTTTTCCTAGTTCTAGAGGCTTGAGACAAGGTGATCCACTGTCTCCAAGTTTATTCATTCTTGCTGAAAAAATATTAAGCAGAGGGCTTAAGAAACANTGCACTGAATTCAAGTATTCTAATATCTCAAGCAGCAACGAATATAACATGGCGGCAGTGAATCTCAAATATAACATATGAGAAGATTTAGAAGGCCACCACATAGACANGAAAAAATATTAAGCAGAGGGCTTAAGAAACAATACCGGCAGGGTTTAATTCAAAGCTTTCACACTGGAAGAGGCTCTATTATGCTTAGTCATATGTTATTTGCGGACGATACACTTATTTTCCTGAAAGAAAATAAGAGGCCTATGACTAATTTACTAAAATTTGTGGGAAGGTATGAAACATCATCTGGGCAAAAACNACAATAAGTAGCATATACAAAGCGGCAGTGAGGCACACCACTTTCCCATTGAACTTTTCCAACGGCCATGTTCATGAAAGTCTCAGCTTTTATTTATTTTAATCATCCCATGTCAGTAAACCACTTGGCACAGAGACCAAGAGAATAGAACAGAAAACTGTCTATCATACTTGATCGTCACAGGAAACATATTAGCACTTACCACTCCTAGGACAGGGTACAGTTGATGTCATACCGGAAGGCAATCCTTCCTTTGAGAAAAGAACAGCTTAAACAAGAGTTTCGTGCAATTGGTTCTTCCTCAAGAAAAGGAAATACAACACAAAGAGTTAATGATAAAAGGTCAATAGCATGCTGTACAAACTTCTGCAATTGATGTTGATGAAGAAGAGATTCTGCAGATAAAGTCAAGACTGTAGCAATAAGTTCCACACGAATAAATAATTTTTATTGCCAAGACTGGTACCAATCACTAAAATGCAAATATCTAACAAAATTCAGGTACCATGAATTCATTGCATAACCTGCAGATTAGGTTAATTAAAGACAAAAATGGATCCACACTTGTGAGGAAAATGCAAAATGGCAAACACAGAAAAAAAAAGAGGGGGGGGGGGGGGG